>VCRD01009434.1:0-14709 GCA_006783055.1 Trinorchestia longiramus
CGAGGCAACTGACCTGCCAACTGACCTGCAGGGAGGCAACTGACCTGCAGCGAGGCAACTGACCTGCCAACTGACCTGCAGCGAGGGCACCAGGGCTGTGTGTGTTGAAGATGCTCTCACGACGCTCCTGCACACAAAGTATTATACTTTACAATGATCACGTACGAGTAGTAACACATGAGACACACGAGTGCAGCTCTGCCACACATACATACGAGAGATCAAGTGGAACATGACACGGTTAATTAAAAATTCGTTGTCACACATGGCGGTAACTAACACTTTTCACCCCGATTACAAGTTCATGACCACATAGGTGTGTTCCTGTCTTCACCTGCTGTTTGGTTGTATATGTTCAAGAACACAAGGCACATTTGTTTTTCTAGTTTCTACGTCTAAACTCACAAAGACCGTCTGTACACTGATGCAATGAAGCATGCTGAGAGCCAGGCAGCCAAAAGAACGACGCTGTAACATGCCGCCGCGTTCAAACCTAGTAGCAACCTCATATTGCTCACTGTTTAATTATTAGAACAATTCTCCCAAAGACCGTGAAAGACGACCGAATTGTCCTTTTAGTCGCTAAAGGGTTAATGTATGATGCCTGATGCTCTATCTCAAGTCACGTCACAAGATGGACGGACACAGTGCTCAGAAGCCTCATCATTATTTTTAAGATGTTAGCATTAAGAATTTAAAACCCATTGTATATTTCATGTATCCTGAATGGAATAAAGTAACTTCCTTTCTTTTTATATCTTTAATTTCCTTCAAAACACAAACATCGAGCAGTAAACTAGTACCAGTTTATATAACAAGAATGACTATCAGGAACAAGCCACGGTGATGTACAGTATGTCCCACAAAAACCCGAACCGAGTATTTATTTTCCCGTATCAGTAATACCATCATTCGACCTATTGTATGCTCTTTTCTATAGATTAATTTTGAGAGATAATTTTGCTTGAAATTAAATGCTTATGGTATTCTTATGATGGTATTACTGATACGGGACGTTCGGGTTTTTGTGGGACATACGGTATAGGACAGAACTCGGGTATTACACTTTTTAACGAATGTAATTACTTCAATGACACATAACCTTTACTAGCGATGATGCTCACCTTCCCTTAAGATTACGGCAGCAGGAACAAAACTACAAAAGTATATGCTAAGGCAGACTGCAAGTCTTGATGCAGCAAGTCAAAAGAGGTCTTGATAGGCAGACTGCAAGTCTTGATGCAGCAAGTCAGAAGAGGTCTTGATAGGCAGACTAAGTTTTGATACAGCAAGTTAGATGTGATCATGGGGCAGAATACGAGAAGTTTGAATATACAAAGTTGGAAGCGATCTTGATAATGCAGAGATTTTTCATTAATATCAATATATTATAAGGTGAAAACATTACAATTTCATAAGACAAATGAAGAAAAGGTACAAAAAATTACCCATTTTTCCTGTCTATTATGCGTGGGTACGTAACAAAGTTATCATCAAATTTTACACCGAATTACAAGTTGGATTACAACCAAAATTACCCAATTGATGTGGACCAACGTTCTTAGATCCTCTACGTAGGGACTGTGTATTTGTTTTACTAGCCTACCGTAGTAACTAATGTACCAGTGAACATTATTTTAACACTAGCAGAATTTATCATTTCAAACCATTCTCACTTAAAATTGAAAAAAGGAAAAAAACACCAGAAATACAGTAATGTCAAATACAAGAACTCGAGAAAATGATGAATAGGTAGAGACTGGAGGGGCACGTTCACGACTAGGAAGAGAATGCAAACAAGGATTCGAGCTGCTGACTCAGAGCAACACAAGCAGCAATAAGAGCAATAATGAAGAGCGGCGACAGGCACGTCGCTAACGAGGTCACCCAGACCTCAGGCATCAGGTGACGGAAGCAGGAGGCACCCGCGGGACCCTACCTCCCGTGACGGTGTGCGGGAGCATTGACGGGCCCGCTGTACCTAGTTGACAGGCAGCAGCGGTAGCATTGATGTACAGCAGTGACAGCATTGTTGTACAGCAGTGACAGCATTGTTGTACAGCAGTGACAGCATTGCTGCACAGCAGCGGTTGTATTGCTGCACAGCAGTGACAGCATTGTTGTACAGTAGTGACAGCATTGTTGTACACTTAAACCTCGTAATTTTCACCATCTTTATTTGCATTGTTCACAACTTGTAACGCGTTTTACAGCATTTCTTCCTCGCATTCAGTATTCCTCGTTATTTTGTGATTTTCATTGAAGTTTTCCTACATGTATAAACTCTTCAAATCTTAAATTATGCCTTTAATTAAGACAAATAGCGAAGCTTGACTGTCCAGCACGCGTAGTAACGGTAGTATCGTTGTGCAGCACTAACAATGACAGTATTCCTGCATAGCAGTAACAATGATACCAACATTACTGCACGATGCAAGAAGTCATGACATTACTTCACATCGCCGTTAACATTATCAGGAGCATCAATATGCCAATACTCAACTGAAGAAACATTTGTGTCATCGCTCTCGTGTAACTACGATTAACACTCCAACATTACACGTGTTCCATGCAAGGCAAGAACAACTTGCGAGGTAAGAATTCAGATATCGCAAGAATTCACCACCTCACATCGTCAAGCCAGAAAATATGAATAAAGTATTTTAAAATACAGAATGTACTTCGCTGGTGTTCTTGAGTCGCTCTTGCGTTCCTCCACAGCGGTTGGATGGTGTGTTTCCCCACTTGCGATACGGGCAGACCCGGGTTCAATCCCCGTAGCCTCATTGGTCCGTTTCTGCCTGATCATCGGTGAATGAGAAACATGTCCAACATGCTGCAGCGATAAACGTCCGAGTACGACTAGACTTTCATCAAGCTCATCGGAGCGCCTGCACGAGTTTATACTTTAAGTTGCAGTACAGAGAACAGGAATAGTCGATTGGAGGATCATCACTACTCTTAAGATGTTAAGATTAGGAATTAAAAATTCAATGTATCTGTACTGTATACTTCGCTAAAAATTAAGTTTCTTCCTTTCTTTCTTACTTTCTTTTGGACAGTGTACGCATACAGAAAATTGAACAGTAGCAAAATGTTATGAGATTGAAGCAGCCGAAATATAAGAAGCTAATTTTTAACGATAAAACACCACGAAGTTCTGTTTCTAGAAGATTATTTCGAATGCAGAGGACGACTATGTTGAGTCACGAGCGACAAAGCGAAAGGAAACGCTTCCTCTGGCCTGTGCACAAGTGAGAAAGCAACCACCGGCGACCCTGTTATCAGGGCTGTAGCATGCCTGTAGGCAGCGGCGTGGCAGTAGCACGGCTACAGGCAGCGGCGTGGCAGTAGCACGGCTACAGGCAGCGGCGTGGCAGTAGCACGGCTACAGGCAGCGGCGTGGCCGTAGCACGGCTACAAGCAGTGGCGTGGCAGTAGCACGGCTACAGGCAGCGGCGTGGCAGTAGCACGACTACAGGTTGCATCGCCAGCAACATCAGTTTGTGCAGTAGCAGCAACTTGCTACACGTACGGTACACTACGCAGTATTGATTTGAACCACTTCCAGTTCAAACTGGCGACTACAACCCGATACTCTAATGCATCTCAGTCTTTGCTGGCATGAGGATGAAACTAGTTAATGGAACAGAATATTCGACGACAAGGGCTTGTCAGAACTCACCATGACCTACGATAACGATTCACTCGCATAGACATCCAGAACTTAAAGCATCACCGAGTTGAACATTTATATTAATTCAAAGCTTTCAATAGAACTAAAACGGCATAAAAGTGATCAACACATCCAGATACGGATTTTATGATATTGGAAAGAAATCAACACGCATAACCCCTGCCGAGTCTTTCCTTATGAACAACTGAATTCGATATGCACCAGCACGTTCATTAACGCACGTGCATCCATGCTCATTCGCCCGCGCACGTTAATTCATGCTCATTCACCCGCGCACGTTAATTCATGCTCATTCACTCATGCACGTTAATTCATGCTCATTCACCCACGCACGTTAATTCACGCTCATTCACCCACGCACGTTAATTCACGCTCATTCACCCACGCACGTTAATCCATGCACATTCATCCACGGACGTTCATCCATGCAGTCGCCACATCCTATATCTGATCCCTCGCCATCGACGAGCTTCCCCAACATCGACCCCCGCAACTGCCGACGGTGACGAGTTTGAGCCATAAATAACAGCTTAGATTACATCATGGAGTTGTAAACGTACAGCCCTACAGAAATCTAAAGTTGTTAGAAGTGAAGCTTAGAAATAACCTGTTCCTGAATGAACGCCGCGAAGGAAACTGAGAACATATGTTACCTAGTAAATCAATTGCTTATATGCAATAAAATTTTCAGAAATTTATGGGTCTACGTTACAATGGGTACCAAAAACTTCCAGTTATGAGAATTCTTGAGCCACTACGCAATGTTTGAAATTCGATTATCCATTTTGAACCTAATGGGATATACTTATTCCAGCAATGTGAGGTATATTTATGCAATAAATATACTCATAATTTTGAAAATGTCTTATTTATGGGCTAATGAAGTCATTATCACCAAAACTTGGCTGAGCAAAAGTCTGATCGAAAACGTTAAACTCGCATGTGCTCTCACTATAAAAACACATCATATCAGCAGAGAGAAAACCCATGCCGCTTGATAAAACTCGAGATTAAACGTAAGTGATTCATCATAAGATTATTTGGCATTCAGATTAGCCTTTATCAGATCCGTTGAAGGTTGAGCAAGCGTGAAGAGGCTCGTGTACTGCCCATGCTCATTATGTTCCTCAGGCTTGTCGACAGGGTAGGAACGAGTATAACAATACGGAGTTCTCAGCAGATTCTCAGAAATAAACACCAAACACCCTAATTCGATTGCACTACAATAAAATAGAGGTATATTGACGTGAGTTTTGCCGTAGCCCGCCAGTCCCTGGCACACAACCAAGATGAGAACTCCACATATTTCTTAGATCATCTAGTCAGGTGGAGGAGACGATGATATCACGACTTATCGCACAAAACACAACTTCATTGCAAGTATCAAACAATTCCATTGAGTAACACATTTAGTACACGAACTGTCAGTTCTCGAGTACACTCGCGTGACACTGCACACACCAAGCAGCACACACACACACACCAGCACGCACGCCAGGGCTCCACCAACACTACTCTATCTCCGATTTCCTGACCCAGATAACGTACACAGCGAGATAACAGTGTTGTAACAGAAGTAAGGGGTAATATCAATAACCTGAACACAGCCACACTAACAGTGATCGTATATACAGCGCCATCTTCAGTGTACACTTAAACTTCGTTATTTTCACCATCATTATTTGCATTATTCGCAACTTTCAGTGTATTTCAGAGCATTTCTTCATTATTTTCAGTATTACCTCGTTATTTTCATTGGCCTTTTTTGCATACATAAACCAGTCACATGTTAAATTAGGACTTCAATTATAATTAATAACGAAGCATGAATGCAATACATATACTTATTGAACTAGGCAAATTAGGGATATGTTATTCAATGCAAAAAGGTAGCAAAGAGGTAGTGTATGACCTCAATTTCGATCCTTAAATCTGCTCACAATATGTCACAAGAAATGAGGAACATTTTCTTCCGCTATGTTGACGAGGACTTTGAATATTTTCCACTTGCGAGAGCTACACAAAACTACGAAATGAATATTTTACTGCAAATCATAGAGCACATTTTGAGCAGCGTGTATTTGATCGACTAAAAAGTTCAGGTTTTTATGAATTACAACTTCCCTTGAAACTCGGACCGGCTTTTTGGTCAACTCAGTACAAAGATTTCTAGGTAATTACAGTCCAAGTTCAAATTCATTTATAACAAATTCCAAATTAAAGATCCTTTTTCAGTCAACCGTGATGCACTGAACATATTCGATGCCATAATAATTTGAAAAAATTTTATCTTATAGAACAACTAATTTCATAAGCCATGATAAATGCGAAGCACTTTTGCGAATAGAAATAGCTTCAAAGGGGGAAAAAATATTTTCCGACTTCAACTAAAGGTGTTTGTTTACGAACGGGTGCTTTGGCAGGCATCACGGTGCAACTTAACATGCCGTCGCAGCAGCAGCACCAGCAGCACCAGCAGCGGCAGCAGCAGTAGCAGCAGCAGTAGCAGCAGCAGTAGCAGCAGCAGTAGCAGTAGCAGTAGCAGCAGCAGCAGCAGCAGCAGCAGCAGCAGCAATAGTAGTACATAAGTACTACGGGAAGTGCTAGCAGCAATGGAAGAACAGGAGAAGATGATTCAACAATACATATAGTACCAACAAAATAAGCAACGTAGAGGGATCAGTAACTGTATCGTTATACTAAGATGTTAGTTCAAACGACGAGGGCAGACATCTCCCGTTCTAGTGACACGGGTAACCCAAAAGGACCCAATAACTGCATCGGTATGCTAAGCTATGAGCTCTGAGGACGAGAGCTTCAGATGCTGGACGACAAGCCTGCGTGCACACACGGGTTGTCAGGAGACGGTGAGTAAAAACAGAGATGGTGGAGAGATTTCGGCAGCGAGGGGAAGTTACAGTGAGCTGTGGTTGAGGTCGGGGGGCTGGAGGGCCACAGAGGGAGGTGAGTGAGGCCGCATCTTGAAGGCGAAAACCCTGCATTACTCACGCTCACACAAACTGACTTCAAAAGAAATGAATTCACGTAAAGTAATTGTAAAGAAGAAAAGTAATTGAAGGAATTAACCACCCAAGCACCACTAGGAACGACGAAAGTGAGACGAATGCATATGATTTAGGCACGAAGAGCAGCGGTATGTTTCGTAGTAGTCGCAACGTCGCTGGCTGCACCACACACTAGCAGCTGTAAAAGTACTAGTTAACACGGGTTACATTCCAGCAAGAACGCATCATCAGCGTGAGAGCATCGGAGTAAAAGTACCAACGTCAAAACAGCAGCATGAGAGTAACAGCAATATTAGAGCTACATGAGCATGAGAGCAATAACAACATCATAACAGTAACATGAGAGCAAGAACAGCATCATGCCGGTAACATGAGAGTAATAATAACAGCATTACAGCAAGACCAGCATTACAGCAAGACCAGCATAACAGCATTACAGCAAGACCAGCGTAACAGCATAACAGCAAGACCAGCATAACAGCAAGACCAGCATAACAGTAAGACCAGCATGACAGCAAGACCAGCATGACAGCAAGACCAGCATGACAGCAAGACCAGCATGACAGCAAGACCAGCATGACAGCAAGACCAGCATAACAGCAAGACCAGCATAACAGCATCATGAGGGAGGTGAAGGAGAGCGCAGTGACAGAGGAGGCGCCGCATGGTCGGCAGCAGGACCGCCGTATGGATCGCTACAGACCCACCGCGACAGGGGGTAGCGGAGGGTGTAGGAGATGGGAGAGAGAGGATGCTGTTCATCTCAGCCCAACATGTGAAATGAAATAAAACGCCAGACCACTCGTCCTTTAAGTTTTTTCAGCTCGTGCGCTGCTTTTGGTAGGGGAGAGACTATTTGTTTGCACAATTCCAAGTGCATGAAACAAGTCAACAGTGCATTTGCGTTCATGTCTGTTAGAGTAAAGGCAGAATATTGCATCGCAGATCACTCTCCCATCAAGCCGGCATCCGTGAGAGACATAGCTCGGTTCTCAAGCCATAATTAGTGAAGCCATTCATGAAGAGTCACAGCAGCTCATGAGGAATACAGGAGACCCGCAGTCAAATTCAATGTATGTTGTAACAGTACAACTCTAACGTGAGCCTCTCCATCCCAGCTGTCGGGGCTCCTTACAACAGCAGCAATGACGGCGATGTGTCAACGAGTGCGACGTTCAAGTAACGAACTGTCCATTACTGTAATATTTAAGTAACGATCCGTCTACTAGAGCGAGATTTAGGGAATCTTTATTAACTAATGGTTCGTCGATTAATCAGACACTCGAGTAACAATCCGTAGACTAGCGCGACAATCGGGTAACAATCTGTCAATTCCATGTTAGACCAAAGCGTAAGAATGATAGAAAATGAGAACCTACTTTCATGAAACTCACGACTTGCGTTTTAACGAGAACGCAGACAACGCTGCACGTAAACGGTGGCTACATCACCGTATGCGTGGAGTACATTTTTTTATCCCACAAGCCTTGGAGTTGTTCTCCACTTCCGTGAATAGACAAGGGAACCAAGAGCAGCAATGCTCACAAGAAAGTAAGAAGGAATACACAAAAAGTAATAATCACGAGACTCCAATCATGACCAGCAGAAGCAGAAAAATAAGAATCTTCTGTAGGAAATTTTCCTGAAATGACTATTTTGCATTGGATAAAATAGAACATAAATACTGAAGATTTTTTAATACAAATCCGGTGCAGTACGCAGAAGCGAGAAACTTTATATGCTGGCCACAGTTGACCGTAATCAAGATGATAAATAAGAGGAGGAATAATCAAGTCCGTATCGCAAAGCAAACCGAGATAGCAACGAGAGAGCGTGAATGCTTCCCCAAAACCAGCAGAGGAAGGAAACAGCTCTGCTTTCTACCTCAAGCATTACTCAACCTTTCAAACTCAAGGCCACAGTTGACTGACTTGTACACAACGCTAGAGTTCATTGTTCAGCAGCGTTGTTTTCCTTTTAAAATAATTTTGAATGGTCCTCGCTCCAACGTTGAACAGTCTTCTGCGAACAGTAAACAACTAACGACTCTACTGAACAAATTCTGCTTTTCAGTATGTTTACTTTCTTCTTCACCCTTCATCCTCCTCTGTACAGTAATTACAGGGAAAATTGTTGAAACACTCTGAGCATTTTTTATTAATTTTCGGTTCCTATCGAAATGACTAGTCCGTATCATAAGCTCAGGCTTCAAATGCTAGCATTTCCGTAGCATCAGATACGATATACTGAGTGTCCCAGCGTTACAGGACCCAAAAACAAATTGAGTTTTTACTTTGGTATCCATAAAACACGATTAAAATACATGCAGCCGTTGATAAAACCTAGAGTCACAATAAAAACAATTTTTGAGTTGCGTCAGTTTTTTTTGGGTACCGTAATGCTGGGACACCCTGTCCATATGTTATCAGAAACCCTTAGTGATAAATGGCTTCGACTGATTACAGTTACATCAGACCCGAACAAACGGCGTTTGGACAAACGCAAGAACCAGTGAGGGATAAATGAAAAACCAACAACTAGAAAGAAACAAAAAAAAATATTTTTCTAACATCAATGCTAAATCTAATTTGACTTCTCGAACAAAAGTCACTGATTGTGCAGAAAGGAGTTTGGGAATTAGAGCAGCGCCACAATCCCATGGATCCTCTCAATTTCAGAGGAACTCATGGATCATACGAGTACGAGTACTATGCCTTTCAACTCAACCTACCATGAGTGGGTAATTCCATGGTAACCAGGATACGCCAGAGGACACACCTCTCTGCCACACCTGCTAGTAGTTGGTAGCCACTACGTGTGAGCAATGTCGCTCTTATCCTTTGCTCTCTCACTATAGTAGTAACGGAGGTGCATGGGCAACAGAAATCATCGAAACACAGTCAGTAGGTCAATATCTGTTCGAACAGATCAGTATTGAGTTGAGTTGCTTCAGTAACCAAGTTACACCGAGAAGATATATAAAATATTGAAAAAATACGAAGGAATACCGCTAACTTGAAAACAAACTTCACAGCGATAACTCCTCTGTGCTGACTCAGTAATGACCTTATGAAAATAATATTGAAAACGTGAACTTTTCATGATTGGCTGCTGGCAGATCACCGCAGAGAAATTTAGTCAATTTGTCGGTTTTAACACAACGAATTTTCCATGGTTCAATATACAATATTCCAGCATTAGACAGGTTCAGAAACATTAACTCAAACTATAAACCTTCACGCAGTAATCCAAAATTAAGGGAAATTCATTCTTACAAAGTATTGCGAACATTAAATTCAAAAATGAACCTGATGCTGTAGGACGCACATTGAAAGTTAATGCTAAACATTTTCCTTGCCATACACGTTCATTATCGACGTATTCTTGTGTATAGTTGGATACCCCTTCAGCATAACTATACTGAGCGTTTTCTATTATGAATAGAAAACGAAAATTTTGAACAAAGATGCTGAAACTGCGAGGAAAGTGGGCTGCCAGCAATGAATCACTGAAGAACATAGTCGAGTTACGAAAGTAGTACACCTGATACTGCGGCTTCAAATAGGAAATGTTATCTTGAAAGTTTTCCATTAAACCCTCCATCAACGCGCGACGTGTATCCAGAGCTCGCCAGCAATAACAAGAGTGTAGTGATCTGTATTCATAACTTTTAGTAACTACACCTATCGTCAGAAAATTTCAAGAAGAAAGGTACATGTTTCAATCAATAGTGTATAGACAGAGTGACTCATAACCATACTTTTTGCAAAGCCTTATTACACAACTAAATTATACAACAGTTGAACTACACATCGGCCTATATACAAAACATCTTAACTACAAAACAGTCAATTTGAAAAACAGCTTAATTGTAAAACAGCCTAAAAGCAAAACGACTTAATTGCAAAACAGCCTAATTGCAAAAGAGCATCTTACAGCAACGTGTCTTCTCACCCTGAGTCCAGCGGTGTCAGGTCTTGCTACAAGGTGACCGTGGCACCACACACGCACCTACACACGAGCGCGCGGGCGGCACATCAGCCGTAACGAGGGCGTCAGCAGGCCTTCATAGAGCTGCACCATCAACAGGTGGCATGCAGGGGTGAGGACTCCAGTCCTCAAGACCTGTACGCAAATGATCTGCAGACCTGGCAACCGACGGCAGACGAATAGCTCACTAGAGAAGGAACAGCCTGCGTCACAACGAACAATGACGGTTCCTTTGGAACGAAGTACAAAGGTGATGCTTACTTGGACGGATAACAGAACTATGACCGAAAGTGTCACATTCAGGAATTATTTCTTTGAGTTTGAATCGGTGGTAAACGCTTTGAAAAACAGTTGAATAATCGGATTTGTTATCAGGGCAAAATGAAGGAAATGAGATGAGAGGGAAAATATCATTAATTGTAATGAAAGCCAGACAACGCAGATCAGTGGACCAGTTTGGACTTGTTCATGAGCGTGGCAGGAGTATCAGACGCGGCAGCTTGCTCAGATGAGCGGCACGGCTATAGTGCAGGCCGAGGGGAGCAGCCTGGGTGTTTCCCTCCTCCCCACTGGGTGTCCCTCCACTCACCCCTCACCAAACCCCTCTCACTTACTATAGATCTCTGACTCCCACGCTCACACTCGTACACTAGAACGTAGGTCTACGCTGTGCGCACACAGCTCAATTGCTCCTATTCCAGAATCTAGAAAAAAGTTTTAGAGCCGTCCGTCTTGACCCCATTCAGCGTAGTCCACACTAGTCTTGACCCCATTCAGCGTAGCATACACCAGTCTTGACCCCATTCAGCGTAGTCCACACAAGTCTTGACCCCATTCAGCGTAATACACACCAGTCTTGACCCTAATCAGCGTAGCATACACTAGTCTTGACCCCAATCAGCGTAGTCCACACCAGTCTTGACTCTATTCGGCGTAGTCCACACCAGTAACAAAGTCCCTATTAGACAGAGGACGCGATGAAAATCCAGCGATCGCAGTTGCAGCTCATTCTTGCAGCTTCAAGATCGTGTAACATTAAGTGGTATTTTGAATATATCTCGCCTATCAACAATGTTATGACGATACAAATGACAGAAAACGCCCAGAACCTACTGTATTTTCCTATGAACAAACGGATAAAAAATATTGAATGGTATTGATCTCGAAATTTTATTTTCCTCCCCGGCAGCTTCCATCTTTTCTGCCCTATCCCTTATACACATCCCATTTTTCTAGAAAGCTTTACTTAATATCACTGAATAAAATAGTGAACATAATTATAGTAACAGCCACAGGACTCATTTACGTACGTCCCCTCATCTCTGCTGCTCCCCACGTACTGATATAATCCCTTGCTTTCTCTCTAATTCAATGAGATGAAAACTGATGAAAACTAGCCCAGAAGAGAGGGTACATTTTTATTATTACATGAAAAATACATGGTCATAGCATCATGAACAAACAAGGGTTCGAATAGATGATCAACAAAAATTCTGGCTACTACAACCGAGTCTTTGAGCGCTGAAGCAATCAACTTGAAATCGCTAGGCGCTGACCACCGTGCTTTTTTTCTGTCACTTCTGCTCACTGCTGCGACTGAACGGACATTCGAGTCCTAGCACTCGCATGCCTCCGTAGCTGCATCAGCACGTCCTCTTCCTGTGGATCTTGTACCAAGTTCCACGAAGCAAGAAAAACACAATAGTGACCTGGAAATCATTTAAAATCTATGCCTTTCAAGTGTGTTTGACAGAAACGGCACTGATAGCTTTAGAGGTTCAATATCATCCAAGTAACTACACGCAAGGTTTGGTTTAGCGGTATCTCAAGAAAGACCAGATAACTGATAAATTTCCATGATTAAAGATAGAAGGCTTCATCGATTTGCCACACTAATTTGACCCAAGCACACGAGGTTGCCCTAACTCTTCTAAGCAAGAACTGGAGTATTTAAATCGAAGTTACAGCTTCTACACCACACCATAAGGCACGAACAAATTCATGGCGAAATTCTGATCAGCAGCAGAGCACATCCCGCCGAGCAGATGGCTCTCCCTACACGACTCAGCACTCTCACTTTCAGTAGCATTCCCCCATTACGGCTCTTTGCAGGTCCATTTCTGTAGGTCAGTGTTCCATTTCAATTCCGTCTGTAGCTCCTCTTTCCTTCAAGTCCCACCATTCTGGAGCTTCCAGTTCACAGGCGTTTTCTGATATAATTTGAATGTTCCTTGATGTACTGGAGTACAAAGACCACTCTACATTATTTGTCAAGTTATAAATGATGTGCTAGTTTTAAGGAAACTCTGGCGATTTTTAACTAGTGTGGAACGGTGAAAGTGACTATTTAACAGCCCCGAAACCGTCAGTATATTTTAACGTATATGTAACGGGCAGCAGGGGCAGTCAGAACAGCTGCAGAATGGACGGCATCAGCAGAGGTCACGAGTAATCAGTCCAGCGTGACGAGCCACCTGTTCGAGTTCAGCGACCATTCCCATCTGTAAGCTCACCAAATCATTTTACAAATTTTTTGTTCATATGAACCCTGCAATACGCTAGATAACCTTGCTTTCACTATAAATGCTTAGAGGGACACGTCGCATGAGAAAATAAAACTCATTATGTTGACCTAGAAGTTGACACATGAGGGATCTTGTTCAAACACTGCAAGCAAACTGCCTTGTTCGCCCCAATTGGCGTGTGAACAGCAACCGACCAAGACACGAAAAGCAGTCAGCAGCAATTCAGTAGATCGAGGAGTCACATAAACAACTTTCAAAAATTAAAAACAAATTTAGAATTGTCTGCCCTTTCGCAACGCTCAGCGTACCATGCAATGTACATATATATACATCTAATTTACATTAAATGTCTTCTAGCACAGTATATGCCAGATCTCTACATAGAGTCTTCATAACAGAACTAACAGTAGCAGTTTACATCAATTATTCCGCAGAATTATCACCACTTGATATCAGAGCAAAATGCCTTATATTTCCCACTCGATGAAATAATTCCACGTCGTCCTCAGATCAGCTCCGACGTAGGAAATTAGATTACTGAAGCAATAACAACACGTTTCTTCATTCTTTCTTGGTACAAAGTCTGACCAAAAACGCGAGAACAACAAAAAAATTAGAAATTAGAATCCAAGTCTACAATTGGTTTTGCTTTCTGAGCAGAGCGTGTGCACGTCCCATGCCTGCTGTGGTCTACACAGCCACGACTGGTCACAATATCACTTTGTAACTTACATTAACAAGTCACTTACTACCTACAATGAACTTGCTCACGCTCGAACAATCAAGGTAACGCAAGTACTAATGAATAATGTGAGTAAGATATTGGTGTGTATACTACACCATTGTATCGTGAGGAGGGAGATGAATGAGAGCATTAATCAGAGCTGAGTCCTGAATAGCTGTACTGTGTAGGCGAGTACACGTTGCTTTCATTCAACAAACTGCCTAGTGAGAACAAAATAGACGACCAATGCAGTGTGATTTACTTCAATTTCTTGTATTAAAATTAACCCAATGAGACCTAAGTAAATTTTCGAATGGACAAAATATTTCGTAAATTGTCACTCATTTTTACTTGTTTTTCATGTAATTGCCCACAATTTCTTGATGCAACGTTTTTAATATAGGACTTGACAATTATTTGCAATAATCTGCAGGAATGAGAGAGGGCTATACAGTTCATTCAGCTCACCATGATCCAGCAGCAGGAACAGGTTAAAACAGGTACAAGAGACTGCAAGTTAAGACAGGTACAAGAGACTGCAAGTTAAGACAGGTACAAGAGGCTGCAAGTTAAGACAGGTACAAGAGGCTGCAAATTACAACAGGTACAAGAGGCTGCAAATTACAACAGGTGCAAGAGACTGCAAGTTACAACAGGTGCAAGAGACTGCAAGTCGGAGGGTGATCAGCTGTGACCTCGCACCAGTTCTGCGTGTACTATGACACGTGAGATGAGGGGTGGGGGGAG
>VCRD01009436.1:3184-14702 GCA_006783055.1 Trinorchestia longiramus
AGTTAACACATGTACTGCGTGTTACAGTACACACAGTTAACACATGTACTGCGTGTTACAGTACACACAGTTAACACATGTACTGTACGAGTGACTCTAATGAACGTTCTGACGTCATCCATGGCAACGAATGCTCAACTCTTCAGTCTGCAATGTTCAATAAACGTACATCGTTATCTCCGGGATAAAGCTACCTACAGTTTCATTCTAATATCTAGTATACACATTCTTGAACCAAATACAAAATAAAAGTAATGGAATATATTGAGAGTAATGGAATATATTGGGAGAGCTATTGTATGGAAGACTTAATTATTGAACGAAAAAAACAATTTCCCGTACATAACCCATAATAAGATTTTCGGAAACTAATCTGCCATCGTACATCTTATTCGCTCATATTATTTACTTTACTATATACTCCTCATAATAATATCACGCGAGATCCATGTCCAGTGATGTCCAAAATTAAGGAACATATATAAAAACTTCAAAATCTTCAAAAAAATGTGAATAATTTTTTTATTTTCACTAAATGAAATGGAAATTATTTTTCTGACATTTTCACGTATTTCGAAGACTTGGAAGTTTTCATACTTGTTCCCTAATTTTGAACTCCGCTGTATGTGTCAGTCGATTTCAAAATTACCTTCATGAGCTTTTCAACGCCTTTTTCTTTATACTTTACACAAACCAATTGAGACTGTCATCCGTTTCAATGTAAGAGCTGCATGAATGCATGTGAGCACACAGTATGTCGGTGCGATGCACACAGTATGTCGGTGTGATGCACACAGTATGTCGGTGTGATGCACACAGTATGTCAGTGTGATGCACACAGTATGTCAGTGCCATGCACACAGTATGTCAGTGTGATGCACACAGTATGTCGGTGTAATGTACACAGCATGTCGCTTACATTGCATGAGTTTGCATAAGAGTGAGGAGGTCGCTCTTATAACACTCGTGCCTGATAAAGTGCATGTCTCAAGTGCTCCTTCTTCCCTCAGATAGCTGACCACACCACGTAAGATAAGGCCTTCACACACATCAACTATTCTCACTGTTATTGAAAGAACATGCTCATGTGTAACACCGCCACCTCCATGTTGCCTGCGTCTAGTCAATACAGATACGGAATAATGTAGATGCTCGTAAGTCAATGCGTAATACATGGAAACCTGATGTAAAGTTTCCTTGAGAAGCGTGAAAGTCAGCGTGTGAATTCCGTTCTCAGTAAAGTTCTGTCAAATAGAACACTCTTGTAGTACCAATATTTGTGCTTCTGTAATCACAAACATGGGTACTGTGCAAGATCTTAATTTGACAGAACTTTACTAAGAACGCATAGATTTCACGTTAGTCAGGTAGTGACTGTAAAAAATTGGTGGCTGTGACTGTGACCCTTCTTCCTATAATCCCATACTCTTGGTACCTGTGCGTGATTGAGGTGCCTGCGAGTGATTGAGGTGCCTGTGTGTGATTGAAGTGCCTGTGCGTGATTGAGGTGCCTGTGTGTGATTGAGGTGTCTGTGCGTGATTGAGGTGCCTGTGCGTGATTGAGGTGCCTGTGCGTGATTGAGGTGCCTGTGTGTGATTGAGGTGTCTATGCGTGACTGAGGTGCCTGTGCGTGATTGAGGTGCCTGTGTGTGATTGAGGTGTCTGTGTGATTGAGGTGCCTGTGCGTGATTGAGGTGCCTGTGCGTGACTGGTTTCACTCAGCATAGGACTTTTGTAGCAACATAACAATGGAGGAACTCGGCTCGTTCCTGTTGCTACATTCTGTGCCAAATCAAGCTGGCAGCAGCACATGGAGTCTACGCACAATTCTCTCCTACGTTCAGAACGCGAACTAATACTACGGTAATGTACGTCTGGTAGTAGTTATGAATGAATAAATTAATGAAAGCTGGTCAAGCTAATGACTGATATCATCAATGATAGTTATGCTTCATGAATAATAGCATAGAAATATGAATAACAAATGACACGAATAACTAGATAACGAACATTACAATTATATGAACAATTGAACGTTCTGATAAAGAGATGACTTACTGATATTTACGTCCGGATGACAACTTTCACAGATAACAACTCACTTAATCGCAGTGTTCGTAGTTAAATCTTGATAATCAATAGCTAACATTGCCTAAGCTTAACTAGTGTCATGATTGACAATACCTACACGAACTTGAATACTTATGGCAGTGAAAATGAGTAAAGAGTATGCAACACAATCCAGATAACTAGTAAACCCTTTTTAGTGGTGGTACACATTTCATACCTCTGAAGAGGTCATGTTTAACACATTTCCTGCGAAGTGACCCACCGGTGGGTCACTCAGGTTAGGTTCTGTAATTTTTCCAAAGCTTTCTAGGGACTATGTGTGCAAAGTAAAGATTTGCACCGGCTAGGCAACCGCAGGCAACGTGTCAATGCTTGGTGGTACAGAAAACATACAACTTTTAAAATTGAGTTCCTGCGCCGCTCAGCAGCTAAAAATTTCTAACACCACCATAAATGCAAAGAAATATCACTACAGATCCCTAAATTTTTGAGCATGTAACACATTTCTTTTCATCAAAAAAATTAACCTGAAAGCGTTAATGGGACTTCGGCATGGGACTTCGGTATTGAACCAAGAATGGGCCAAACGGCTCGTTCCTATTGCTTTATTCTATTCTATTCTTAATAGAATTTCAGACGCGTCGACAATGACGAGTAGGCGACCGAAATCCAACGATCCTACAATTTAACTCCAACATTATTGCAACAAGGGAAGATAATGTTTAAATTTACATTCAACATTTCAAATTAACATAGAGTGCCTAGCGTTCAAAACAAACAATACACGCCTAATTTTTTCCAGATCTACTGTGAGTGAATTTAATACTGGAAATACCTGCAACAAGGTATAGTAATACTGGAAATACCTGCAACAAAGTATAGTAATACTGGAAATACCTGCAACAAGGTATAATAATACTTGACAGACCTTCATATAATTCAATTTTTCAATAAATTATAATTATACTTCCCAGTAAACGATAGATAATTTCATTACTCTCCCTACAGCACTGAAGCTGTCCTACTCTCCACCTGTCCTACTCTCCAATTCTCGCTCTAAGATTGACCAAGAAATACAGGTAACAATGCATAAGCTCTAGCACTACATGGTAACCAGCATTCGCTGATACTATAAATAAAAGAGTTTATGTTAAGAGTGCGCCTGTATCTGAGAAGCGTGAAGTGCGTGGTAACTAAGGAGGAAAGTCCTCCAGGTTACGGGGGCTAGACTTGGACAGCAAATCTTTACAGTTCAGAGACGCGAATTGTCAGGCCTGCTGAGTCTACGGATCAGCATTTCTTTATTATTGATATTCTGGTGGACGGTCTGATGCAGTCTGCGCCACGGCCTGCACCACTGCCTGCACCACGGCCTGCACTACAGCCTGCACCACGGCCTGCACCACAGCCTGCACCACAGCCTGCACTACAGCCTGTACCATGGCCTGCACTACAGCCTGCACCACGGCCTGCACTACAGCCTGCACTACAGCCTGCACCATGGCCTGCACCACTGCCTGCACTACAGCTTACACCACTGCCTGCACCACTGCCTGCACCACTGCCTGCACCACGGCCTGCACTACTGCCTACACTACAGCCTGCACCACGGTCTGTACCACGGCCTGCACTTCAGCATGAAAATTACTTCGTACCCGTTCCCCCAATACACGAACGCATGACAATACGAAGCGACCTCGGCAGTACCAAGAAGTGCAGCTCCACACAACGGAACATCGCTGAAACTGTTGACCGTCCACCTATAATTTCAATGAAATCAAGACAAGGGACGGACGCAAGTACATACGAAATACCCTGCACGCGGTTCACAAGTACACTAACGTATGACAACATGGAGCGATGAAAGTAGCATAACCCAATCCGAATTTTTTCGCCGGTTTACCGGAGAGAATCATCGATATGCGGTGATAATCATCGTTTATAGTAGGAACTTCCGACGATAGAAATAGTACCGGTTATTACCGGTAATTATAGGTATTTCCAGACGATGAAATGTTCGCCGACGTTATTGACCGGTCTTTACAGTCTTATTCCTACCGTCATTCCAAGCATAGGGAAAAGACGATAAAAATAGTCTTTTTCAGATAATAATTACGGGTTTATCGTAAGATATCATCGGTTTATCGTAAGAAAAGGCGATAATTACCGGTCAATGCTGACGAAAATTAGCGCCGGTCAGACGATAAAATTCGGATTGGGAAGACGGTGCAGCTCCACACTACATCGTCCGAAGTCACTGTAATGAATCGCATGATGATACAGGGGTAACTCCTCACCACCACGAAACTAATACAGTAGAATTCCTTTAAACCGGCACTCGCTGGCCAAACTTTATAAATTTATTCATTATGTTTATTCTTCTTTAACTGCTTTAAGCAACTGACATTGTTTTCCTTTTATGTCTAGCGTGTCTATGAATTGTTTGTGGTTACTTGGGTTATATTAACCGGCAACTACCAAGTCCCATGGGTGCCGGTTACAAAGACTACTACTGTACCTGGTTTTCATAAGTTACTCAACTGGCTGCTACCGATATATTCCTGGCCAGAAACCGTCGGAAAAATAAGCAACACACAAGCACTTCTGAGAAGTCATAGACTACAATAGCGGTCATATCACCAACGTATTGATCATCGCTTTCATCTGATGTGCCCTATTTGATCATCACTGATATCATCTGACGCTATATTATTGAAGCAACCTGAAAATTTAAGAAATAGTTTAAGTACTGTACGTGTACAGTCGGTGAAAATTGAAAAAAAATCACATTTTTTTTGAAGATTAGGAAGTTTCAATACTTGTTCCTTAATTTTGGACGGCATTGTAGAACTGCGGAGGGAGAAACACCAGCGTAGTACAGCATTATTCGTGGAAACCTCTAACATCCACAAATTAATATTATTATATTCCTAGTTTAACCCTTTCGGTACTGACTGCATCTCTGGTAGCCGCAGTCATTTTTCGCCTATTAAGATGCAGAGCAACACGTGTGTCTGTGCAAACGCTGGTAGGGCAGTGCAAGCTACAGTTTGATCAGGACAATGCAGTGATCGTAAAACATCACAAAGCATCTTTTTTAAAATTTGATGTCAAATATGTTGAAAAAGGTTCTGATATTTGCATCATGGTACCGAAAGGGTTAACCACCGCAGCCACAACAGAAGCGATCTCAGCAGTGATACACGGTATCAGAAGACAGTCATTTAAGTTTTAGAGTCACGTGTCGTAGAGGAAATAGGAATAAGAATCAAAGTTGTCAGGGTGGTGTCATAACTGGTAGCCAAATGAAACGACTTACATATCCCAAAAGTAGACATTATGGGAAGTAGAATTTGCAAGGTTACAACAAGTTTACTCAATGTTAGTAATGGTTCAGGAACCCTGTAACATTTATAAAGAGTTTATGGAGGGATATAGTTAGAAAACCCCTGTACTAGGCAGAAATAGAAGAAAGGTACTGGAAAATAAAAGAAGGGTACTGGTAGAGAGAGAACAATGCTAGAAGATGGAAGAAGGGTACTGGAAGACGGAAGAAGGGTACTGGAAGTTGAAAGAAGGAAATGAGCTGGAAGATGGGAAAGTACTGGAAGCTGGAAGAAGGGTACTGGGACATGGAGAAGTACTGGAATAAGGGTACGAGAACATGGAAAAGTACTGGAATGATACTGGAACATAGAAAAGTACTGGAATAAGGGTACTGGAATATGGAAAAGTACTGGAATAAGGGTACTGGAACATGGTAAAGTACTGGAATAAGGATACTAGAATAAGGGTACTCACCAATGCTGCATCTTCTCCTCCAGCCAGGAAGCAAGGCAGTGACGGACTTCAATAGGGAAGGCATGGTGGGCATAGGCAGCCTTCACCTCCCTCAGAGCATCAGGGGGCAGCTGCTGGGCACGGGACCACAGAGACATTTTCCGTTCTCAACTGTGTAGTCTCTTAAGGTGCACTGTATAATTCTCTTTATAGTCTCAATGTATCGTTTTCTCAAGTGTAATGTACAGTTTTCTTCAGAGCGATGTATAGGTTTCTCAGGTGTAAACTTTCGTTATGAGTTTAAAAATTTTCAGGCGAGTTCGGAATTTAAAAAGGGTGCACTGTGACAGTTCAAACTTGTAGGACTCCGAGTATAAACTTCCGTTTAGAAAAACAAAGTCGAAATGAAACGTTGTCTTCGGCAAGTTCGAGCCAGACTTCAATGCCTGAATAACAAAAGTTCCACTGAGATCCCTACAACTAATCACAAATTAGATAAAATCTTGAAAAGGCTAGGCACAGTTAATTAAATAATAGAGCCTGAACTTGCTTTGGTAACTGGAAGAAGTGAACTTCAGTCTGCAGGACACCTCAGTACCTATATAGAACCAGGCGTTTTATACTACTGTATGTTCACAATGAAAGAATACAATAAACTGAAGTTCACTCGATGATGTCCACAGCCCTTGTCTTGCTTTAAGTGACTAAGTTCACAAAGGAAGAACAAATTAAGTTGCAGTTCACTCAACGATGTCCAAATCCTTTGCCTTGCTTTATGTGACTAAGTTCACAAAGGAAGAACAAATTAAGTTGCAGTTCCCTCGATGAAGTCCAAAGCCCTTGTCTTGCCGCATGTCACAGGTCTCGTCACAAGAAGGAAGGGCAGGAGCCGCAACAGGTGGTGTGTACACAAAATCGTACATGTCTTCTCAGAAGAGACGAGAGGGGCATGGGGTGCACTACGCTTGTGGGCCTCAAGATAACGAAAACGTTCTCAACCTACGGGGAATTCTAGAAGATTTCGATACCAGCATCAGCGTTTCTCATTAATCGACTCAAGTGGTGAAAAGATATTTACTTGAAACCAATTGAAAACTGAGGAAGTAGTGAGTCGAAAACCCACAGTGGTCAGGAGAGAGGGTGCGTTTTGGGCGCCAACACTTGAAAGAAGCCAGATAATGCAGTTAATTTTACATTATCAGTTGACCTTTAGCTTTCATTGTGCCCGCAATTGGCACGTGTTGACCGTTCTAGTGTGTGGGACACTAGCGCTGATGATATGCCAAGCAAGCCGAACTCACTTTGAAATATAGCATCCTAAAAATAAGGTCTTCTAGGAAGGAAGATCACTTTCATCAGAACACTCCGAGGTAACGCTATCTACTGTACTATGCTTTTAGGACTATTGAGCAAGCAGGAGAGAGAAGCAGAGTATGAAAACGGACAGAGTTTTGGACGCAATATCTGAAAAGAGTAAAAACTCATTAAAACACTTCTCTTTCAAAACAACAGTCAGTATTAGATAGAGCAGACAACGTACACTGACGTGAAGATGCTATTAATTTTTCCTGGAACGACAAAATTTAAATAAAGTTCTTATCAACAGAGGCACTATTTCTGACATTGCACACCTGACAAAAATAACGTAATAGGTATGTAAAAGACGTTACAGGATCGTAACGTAATTAAGTGGCCCCTGTAACGCTTGTGTTTATACCAGTAAAATGAGAATAAATTGCTACGTCTTACTCATTTTCATCCACGTGGACATGAGACTATGCAAATACTATAACGTCGAAGTCGCATATTATGTCGTCTATTCCTTTCTATTATGATGTGTATTATTATTTCATTTGAGTCGATCGTTGACAGTTTGTGCTGTACTGTACAAATTGCCAGTTAGCTGCACTACAGTTAGTTGACTGTTCAAATTGCCAGTAAGCTGCACTACAGTAAGTTGACTGTACAAATTGCCAGTTAGCTGCACTACAGTAAGTTGACTGTACAAATTGCCAGTTAGTTGCACTACAGTACGTTGACTGCACAAATTGCCAGTTAGCTGCACTACAGTAAGTTGACTGTACAAATTGCCAGTAAGCTGCACTACAGTAAGTTGACTGTACAGATTGCCAGTTAGCTGCACTACAGTAAGTTGACTGTACAGATTGCCAGTTAGCTGCACTACAGTAAGTTAACTGTACAAATTGCCAGTTAGCTGCACTACAGTAAGTTAACTGTACAAATTGCCAGTAAGCTGCACTACAGTAAGTTAACTGTACAAATTGCCAGTTAGCTGCACTACAGTAAGTTAACTGTACAAATTGCCAGTTAGCTGCACTACAGTAAGTTGACTGTACAAATTGCCAGTAAGCTGCACTACAGTAAGTTAACTGTACAAATTGCCAGTTAGCTGCACTACAGTAAGTTGACTGTACAAATTGCCAGTAAGCTGCACTACAGTAAGTTGACTGTACAAATTGCCAGTAAGCTGCACTACAGTAAGTTGACTGTACAAATTGCCAGTAAGCTGCACTACAGTAAGTTGACTGTACAAATTGCCAGTTAGCTGCACTACAGTAAGTTGACTGTACAAATTGCCAGTTAGCTGCACTACAGTAAGTTGACTGTACAAATTGCCAGTTAGCTGCACTACAGTTAGTTGACTGTACAAATTGCCAGTAAGCTGCACTACAGTAAGTTGACTGTACAAATTGCCAGTAAGCTGGACTGGATCAGAGATTAAATAAACAAATAATCAACTGAAGGCTGAAGTGCCTCACCAAAGCTTCATTAATTAAAAGGCTGGGGGAAAACTACTGAAGTGAATTGTACTTTATTTTAATATATCACAGTTCATTGTTTGAAAAAATGTAACAATCAACAAATAACTACTGTATTATATTGTTGTATAACCAAACTATTATATTATAAACTATTATATTACAACATATTAAGTAATAATATTGCATAGCTTAGAACACACAGAATATAGTGTTAAACATGAATCGTGGATTAATAAATATGTAGCAACTTCCAACCTTTTTAAAATGATAACTTAGACTCAAATATTTCTTTTTTATTTGAAGTATTCATTGAAAAGCTTTTTGATGCAAATTGTAGCATGCAGAAACCTCATAAATAACTTTTAAGTAAAGCAATCAACAAGTAGCATTTTTAAAGCAAATGTCCACTCCTGACAAAATGAACACATTTGTATGTTTTTACAGTTATGCAACTACAAATTTTTATTTACCAGAGGCCCACATGATCTTGTGAAAGAAATAATTCTGAAGCAATGCCTGCTAACCAAGTCAGTGGCTAGTAGGTGCCATCACAGAGAACAGGAAGCAAAAGTCAAACATCACTGGTAACAAAATTATAACTAATCAGATGAACAGGTACTTTTATGCTACATTTGGTGATGAAGTATCAAAATAAATGTAAGCATTGATAAATCTTATAAAAAGTAACAGTTTTATTAAAATTAAAATAAACTGCAAGTCCAATTATTTAAGTAGTGAAAGAAACAGTTGCAATAAACAGTTAAATAGCATGAAATTAATCACATGTATTAAATATTCTAAATGTGGAACTGTGTCCTTGATTTTCCAGGAAATTTAAGGCAATGCCAATAAGTCAATGTAAATATAAGTCAACGTCAGAAAATATAAATCATTGCACAATGCTTGACAGACACAAAAAACTCTCAACACAATTACACAATGGAAAATTTTGTACCACTTAACTTAACTGCATGTGTACAAAACTTTTGAAGCAATAAAATTAAAGTCATAGAAAACACCCATGTACAGGGCTTGATTTTCTGTAGTAAAATTACAATTTTTAATATTTATTGATTGAATGTCCTAAATATTATTTTTGACCTAACTACCCTCTTTTCCAAATGAGGGTACTTTTAGTTTTATGTTGTGGCTTAATCTTTTAATCTTAAACCTACTAGAAACTCAGAAAAAATATTTATAAATTCAATAAAATAACATTAAAATTCAATATTAAGACAGCTATAAAAGTCAGACTCTTATTTACATAGAACAATTTTTATTATGTGATATAGTAGTATAACTATGACATAATATGTCCCTACCTATAAGGAACATTAAATATTCCTATTTATTGTTCCTATTTCATCAAAGAATGATAGAATGAAGAAGCTCTAAACAAAAAACTCTTCAGAAAAGTATGCATGCCTTCCACACCTAAAGATGAGAAAAAACAAAAAAAAAGCCTACATTTGAATTCAAAAAATATCTTGTCATTTAATAATTGCTATTGAATTTGTAGTTTGAGCTCAGAGGATTTTTTTATTAAGCAAATCTTTGAAAAGAAGGATCCTGTCAATGCTCCACACCCCTTATTACATTTCATAATTTACCTTTTATTATTAATGTATATCTTATATTATTAATGTACATGCAAAAATTCAAGATAATTCTGCACAGAACAGACCATTAAAGCACACCACACTCAGCAATGGCCAATGCAAGAATTTTAACAGAATAGGATTCTTTCTTATATAGAAATATGGTGGCTAGTTTCAATTGTTATTATTTGCAGGTTAATTATTATTGCAACTTAATTATCATAATCACAGTAACATCAGTTGAAATTTTATAGTACAAATGGTAAGACAAGGATCCCAAATTTGTAGTGTCTTGCTGAGAACAGCCACCACAGCTGGGAAATACAGGGAAGGAAAAACATTACCATGTGGACACATCACCATGTGGACACATCACCATGTGGACACATCACCATGTGGACACATCACCATGTGGACACATCACCATGTGGACACATTACCATGTGGACACATCACCATGTGAACACATTACCATGTGGACACATCCCCATGTGGACACATCACCATGTGGACACATCATCATGTGGACACATCATCATGTGGACACATCACCATGCGGACACATCACCATGCGGACACATCACCATGCGGACACATCACCATGCGGACACAGCACCATGTGGACACAGCACCATGTGAACACATCCCCATGTGACATCACCATGCGGACACATCACCATGCGGACACTTCACCATGCGGACACTTCACCATGTGGACACATCACTATGTGGACACATCCCCATGTGACACATCCCCATGTGACACATCACCATGTGAACACATCAGTGAAGTGGTATGTAGAAAAACAGGACAAGAATATTTATGTAAAATTTAATTAGCTTTATTCCAATACATCACACAGTACAGTATAAATCCACACAGCATAGCATAGATTTTTCAATACTCAACACTAACTTCTTAGGACTAGTGGTGATGCTAGTGATGATAATGTGGGTGGTATGTACAATACAGTACATCAGCTACCTAAACAAGAGATAGAAGAGTTACAGTACATCAGCTACCTAAACAAGAGATAGAAGAGTTACAGTACATCAGCTACCTAAACAAGAGATAGAAGAGTTACAGTACATCAGCTACCTAAACAAGAGATAGAAGAGTTACAGTACATCAGCTACCTACACAAGAGATAGAAAAGTTACAGTACATCAGCTACCTAAACAAGAGATAGAAAAGAGTTACAGTACATCAGCTACCAAAACAAGAGATAGAAAAGAGTTACAGTACATCAGCTACCTAAACAAGAGATAGAAAAGAGTTACAGTAC
>VCRD01009438.1:0-13924 GCA_006783055.1 Trinorchestia longiramus
TCACCACCTCCATTACTCAACACACCACCCCTTGACCCACCTGATCCCCAAGCCGCTAATGAGCCTAAATAAAACACAACCTGAAATGAACAACGGCAAAGTTTAAATGCGCAACTGGCTCCCGGTTGCCACATGGAATTATTTCTAACTCCGCAGTTGGGCTGCAGAAACGCCTCTGCACAGCACAAATTCCTCAAGACTTTCACTGCGCCGACTTGAAAAAGTAACTTTTTCCTGTATTTAAAAGCGCCCTGTCGCAGCTGCAGTGGTCACAATAGTGTGGTACTTCGAACAGTATTTGTTCTTTTGTACGGGACTGGCACTCGACGTTTAGTCTACGGGATTTATTCCTTATGATTCATATCAAAATTTCCCAAGTACAGGGCATCATAAAATGATCGGACACATTTGTGGGTTTAACAAAAGTGAAATAGAGCAAGAAAGAAAACCATGTTTATATTTTCGAAATGTTCGTATGATGTTTTTTTGCTGTGCTGGGTTTCATATCGTAAATCATTCAATCGGATGCTATACCTTCCCACACACTGTCGAAGGCATTTGCGAAAGTTGTCCATAACTCGAATTTGACGTAGTCTTACAGTACTCTGGCTGAGTTCCATCGTAGAAAATAGCGTAAATCAAGCCTCAATGACAGAGAAATGAAACTTAATTTCATCCTTCCACTGAACTCGCATGGATGGAAAACGATTAGTTGAGCAATTTGCGGTGTTTGGTTACGTTGCTACCGATGTACTGGCAGCCTACAGGGTTTTACTGTACACTGTATGCACTGTGACGAATAGGTCCATGTACTATGCAAAAGGCACTCGAACATCCAGCAGATATGTCCAAGCAAATACTGGTATAATTTTAGACGGCATGGGACATGGGTAGCGACACAAAAATAGGCCAAACGGCTCGTTTCTATTGCTATTCTTCATTACTTATTGTTTAATTTATTCATAATTAACACGTTGACTCCGAAGTGGTACGTATGTGCACCACTTAGGTTAGGTTCTGTAATTTTTTCAGATCCTTCTAGTGACTATGCGTACAAAGTGAAGATTTACACCAGTCAGGCAATCGGAGGCAACGTGTTAATAAGCAGAACATAATTAACACTCATGATGTGCACACAATGCTTCCTGAGAGACATCACGAACTCTGCACACTTGGCAAGATCAAACCGACCATCCATGAAAAGAAGGAAATCTTTAATAAAACGCGACGTTTTCACTGAAAAACACTACACAACACTAAGCCCTTCTCACTTCCTGACAACACAACACTAAGCCCCTCTCACTTCCTGACTACACAACACTAAGCCCCTCTCACTTCCTGACAACACAACACTAAGCCCCTCTCACTTCCTGACTACACAACACTAAGCCCCACTCACTTCCTGACTACACAACACTAAGCCCCTCTCACTTCCTGACTACACAACACTAAGCCCCTCTCCCGTTTTCACTGCAGAACGCTAAGTGTGTTAATTTCTTGAGTTATAGGGAGACGCAGATGCCGTATAGTGATTCATCATGCACCACACACAACAATTTGATATATCAATTAACGCAACTGTAGCCTTGCTTCACATCAAGCAGATCTGAAGTATAAGACTCTGTAGCGACTCACAGCCTCTTATTAGGAAGCAATCCATCTGAACACTGCTCAAACACCTCCGTCAAGTGTTAGGTTAGGTTAAGAGGTAGGTTAGATTAGGTGTTAACGAAGGAAAACGAGATTTAACCGAGATGGTATTTTTTGAAGAGTGGGCTGCGGCACCATCCTGCTGGAGTCAGAAAGTCCGTCTTCAGGATCTTGAACAACTTCTTCAAGCATGGGAACAACGCCGTGGACTGGTAGAAATCTCGTTTTTCTGGGCGGATCATTTCAAGGAATGGGGACGTCCTGTGGCCACCGAGATCTGCAGACCTGTATCCCGTACATTTGTATCTATGGGGCTTTGTGAAGAATATTTTCAGCGTAAATCCAGATAGTATCATTGATATGAAGGAGACAGCGCGGGAAGTCATCGCGTCACCCCGTGAAGAAACTCTACGGAACGTAATCGGTAATTTCGACCGTCGAGTATCCAGCTCCATTGAAGCCAGAACTCAGTATGAAAACTTGTAGCATATGAAATAAAATTCGTATTTTTCAGCTTTCCGATGGTAGTTGTATTTATTTCCTCCGCTGAACATAAAATGAGTTATTGCAATTTAAAAAGCATATACTTTTTTGGCTCACCGTAAACAAGCAAAAAAGCATGATACATACAGAATAAAAGCATGAAACTAGCAACACTTCAGCTACCATTAAATCCTAACAATGAATTCATCAGTCACGGCACATAAAACAAGTATTCTTGCAGTAGGCGACGAAGAGACTAAGCGTTTAAAAAATTATTTAGTTTTAGAGTGAAACAAAGATTGTCTAATGGAGCAAGCGAGCTCTCTTCGCTGCTCATCTTCGTCAACAACAACAGCTTCATGAAGTCTGAAGTTCAGTAGAAGAAGGGTAAGTTTCCTTCTTTTTATAATTACAGTCTCAATATGAACGCCTCACGACAGCACACCATTATAATAAATAGCATAGGTTATTTTCAGCGCACATGCAGAAAATAACGAATCTTGCAGCCCACGCTGCCGGCGCTTACACTTCGCACGTGATGGTGAGTTGCTGTACGATAGCAAAAAACACGCGTTGAAAAAACAGTCACGAGGAACACGTGGACTGTTGTGAACAGTCACGAGGAACACGTGGACTGCTGAGAACAGTCACGAGGAACACGTGGACTGCTGTGAACACAGCCACGTGGAACACGTCGCTGACAAAACAATGAAGAATAAATGAAGTTGCGAGGAAAATGAGAAGAGCTAAGAAAAACAAGAGCAAATTCAACAAATCTAAGAGCAAGAAAAGATGAGCATTACTGATACGCCTAGAGTTACACAACAAAATAGAGCGTTAGTTCAAGTTCAATTTAGACGAAAAAATACCTCGATGCGTGACAGGAACATGCGACACAAAACAAATTTTAGACGAAGAAATTCCCTTCAGGCATTCTGGAGCTAAATTTGTCTGTTTCCAACACATGTGAACACGTCAGGTTTACTTGGTTACTTAGAAAATCGATTACAATCCGAACAGGAAATGATGAAAAAGTCTAACATACCACCAAATTGAAAGTCATCTCAGTCCGTTAATATACTTCCGCGTCAATTAATACGATAATTGATAATAATTTAGCAGGGAATACTTCCGCTTCAATTAATACGATAATTTACGATAATTTAGCAGGGAATACTTCCGCGTCAATTAATACGATAATTTACGATAATTTAGCAGGGGATACTTCCACGTCAATTAATACGATAATTTACGATAATTTAGCAGGGAATACTTCCGCTTCAATTAATATGATAATTTACAATAATTTATCAGGAAATACTTCCGCGTCAATTAATACGATAATTGATAATAATTTAGCAGGGAATACTTCCGCTTCAATTAATATGATAATTTACGATAATTTATCAGGAAATACTTCCACGTCAATTAATACGATAATTTACAATAATTTATCAGGAAATACTCCCGCTTCGTTTAATACGATAATTTACAATAATTTAACAGGGAATACTTCCGCTTCCATTAATACGATAATTTAGTAGGGAATACTTCTGCTTCAATTAATACGATACTTTATGATAATTTACCAGGAAATACTTCCGCTTCATTTAATACGATAATTTTTGATAATTTAGCAGGAAATACTTCCGCCTCAATTAATACGATAATTTACGATAATTTAGCAGGAAATACTCCCGCTTCAATAAATACAATAATTCAGTTTAATTAGGCAGGGAAATGAATACATGAAGCTCTCTCACCTGCTCCAGAGGACCTGGCGTATCTGCAGGAGGGAAGAGGCATCCGTAACACGGAACAGGGTCGTCCACCGCCCCCGTCAGGTAGGGCGTCTGTAGAGGCGTCTTCACCACGCACAGGTCAACAGGCGCGTTCAGTACGCCTGCGCAGGCCACACACCTCATTGCACTAAGAGTGCAAGCTACACACCTCATTGCACTGCGAGTGCAGGCCACACACCTCATTGCACTAGCAGTGCAGGCCACACACCTCATTGCACTAGGACTCGTGGTTATTTTTACGAAGGATTCAGCAATCGAAATTATAAGAATTTTAATAGCTGTTCGCACTACGAGTGAACAAATTATTATTCTCGTTTTTATTCAACTTGTTCTCATTCAACTCGTTATCATTCAACTCGTTTTTATTCAACTCGTTATCATTCTACTCGTTTTCATTCAACTCGTTTTTATTCAACTCGTTATCATTCTACTCACTTTCATTCAACTCGTTCTCATTCTTCTCTTTTTTACTCAACTCGTTATCATGCTACTCGTTATCATTCTACTCGTTTTTATTCAACTCGATATCATTCTGGATGAGACAACATGTTATTGAGGATTCTTTAAGCCTCATTTCGAAACACGAGATAAGATTTCATTTTACACGATTTCTAAATTTACTTTAACACGTTGAGTGCGATACGACCCGCCGGTGGGTCGCTCAGGTTAGGTTCTATAATTTTTTCAAGGCTTTCTAGTGACTGTGTGTACAAAGTAAAGATTTGCACCAGCTAGGCAATCGCAGGCAACGTGTTAACATCTTTCTCCCATAAGGAACACATGTGTTCAATGAAACCTAAATTTCAATAAAAAATTGAACAAAAATTGAACAACAGATCTCTTCAATGTGACTATGCCAAAGGTAACTCAGGCCACTGCCTCATTTTAGATCAAAATCGACCAATGCCAAGAAAAATGTCCAATCTCCAATCTTTAAGCTCAAGAACATTGTTACTGGGCAGCTACTGTGCTTGTGTTCTGCTTATATCAGTGGAGATTTCGTACGACTTTCGTACGAGATTTCGTGACAACTCCATGGCTTTACAATTCATAATTTTGATTACAAAGCCTGCAAGGTCTTGTAATCGAAGCGAATATTTAGTGTTAGAACTTCAATACATTCAAGTAAAAGTTTTAGAAAGAATCCGCAGGTTGCACCCGACGGCTCAATATAAAGCGCTCGATACCGACCAAACTTACGTTCATGTGATATTTATTCTTGACATCGGTCGATTTTTATCCAAAATGGGGCATCGGCATGAGCTATAAGTCTAGGATAGAGACAGGTCTACTTTTTGACTTACTGCAGTGATGAACACAAGGCGAGTATAGCTCGATTGAGCGGAAGTTGTAGCAAACCCACCTTGAGAATTGGCGAGGGTCCAAGGCCACATCAGGAGGAGCAAGTAGAACAGCATTTGTCTCGTGACCCAACCAGAGAATTTGGAGGAATTTACGGAACTTAGCCCCACACGGCCACTGCTGAAGCACGGCCTGGGCGCGGACGAGGATGTGACAGCCGTCGTCACCCTTTTGGCACGTCGTTTCCGTGGAGCTTCTAGGTATGACGGCACTTGGGACGGTAAATTCTTCGACGAGACCGAAGAATTTTTTATCGAAGCAAATAACGGGACTGAGCTTTCAGAAGATGACTGCGCGGAGCTTTGCGTAGAACACAATGCGACACGCCTTTGGCAAGAAGTTGGAAAAGAGGAAGTTTGAGAACGAGATAAAACAAGTGGACCTTGTCGGTCACACGATATCGTTGCATCACGTACTCGGAAATCCAATTCATTTTCAAGGTGATCATGAGGAATATTGTAGTTTGATTTTGAGAGCTTAGAATGAACTGAAGAAGCATGGTGTGGTGCCATGGGTTTTAAGAGCTGCAAGACAGACGACCTATGCAGCCCATGACCACAAAAATAACAAGAATCAAAATTCTTAACTGAAGAACTAACGTCAAAGCATAAACGCTGACTTTCAGGCCTAAGATAGCAGGTACTGTGTCGACATAAACAAGAAGATTCTTGGTTAAAAGGGGGAGAACGAAAACCTGAATGTGGCTCCCCCTGGCAAGAGGAATAGAATGATTGAAGATGGAGGGACACAACAAACACCCCAGAGGATTCTTTGAGGCTTTCAGAACGCCATCGCCTTCGTTTTCTGTCGCGAATGTTAGTTATTTTAGCAACGCTTAGAGGTGCGTCCGCTGAACTGGAGCCGGTGCTCATATTTGCTGATGCTTTTGAGGTAGTAGTGCATCCAGGCACCGCTAAATTGCAGGTACTTCTTCTGGTTAGGTGGGCTTGGCAGGTACAGAGGTAGTAGGCGTTGCAGGAAGTGCAGCTGGCGGCGTTGCAGGAACTGCACACGCAGCACGCACAAGAGGTAGTTGGCGCTCCTACAGCTGTGTACAGCGCTATTACAGCAGTGCACGGCGCTCTTACAGCTGTGTATGGCGCTTTAACAGCTGTGTACGGCGCTTTAACAGCTGTGTCCAAAACTGCCACAGCTTTGTACGGAGCTTTAACAGCTGTGTACGAGACTCTGGATGAATAAAACGCTCTCCCGACGCATTGACTAGCAGTTTGCCTTGGCCATGGATCATCCATCGGTCTTAGCATCCAAAAATATTGTGCCACTTTTTCGATTGACGCTACTTACACATGACACTTATTACCTAACTCAAAAATACTTATAACTATAAAAACGATTAATCTAAGTTCCTTCGAACATGGATGTATTGTAATCCCTGATGACAGCAATGACAACGATGAGTTGAACTGCGTGTCTTTGAGTATTATTGAGAAGTTCAGTTGAATGCATCCAAAAGAAATTATCAGTAGGAAATATGAACTAGAACGGCAATGAAAAGTTTTTCCAGTAACTTATAGAGATGCATATCTGGAGGTAGATGAATGTAGACGAGTTAGCACAGTATAATTCTAAAAACGAGAAATTTCAGTTGAATGAAATCGACACCAATCTTGATACATCAGCAGTGGCGGTCGCTCTCAAGATATCAAAAACAATTACTTTAGTAAATCCAAGGAAAGAGCACGTCAAGTGACAACCTTAGCAAGAAATAAAACTAGGACGACTAATGTTTCCGTAAAAACCGAATCAAAGAATCTATTTACCACTTGAATTACGAGAAGCGGACTTCCGTTGTATTCAAGTGACAGAAAATAGTACACTTTCTGGATTTAGTTAAGCGGACTTCCGTTGTATTTAAGTGACAGAAAATAGTACACTTTCTGGATTTAGTTAAGCGGACTTCCGTTGTATCTATGTAGGTGACAGAAAATAGTACACTTTCTGAGTTTAGTTAAGCGGACTTCCGTTGTATCTATGTAGGTGACAGAAAATAGTACACTTTCTGAGTTTAGTTGAGCCGTCGATGAGGTAGATGGCAGTTACAACTCCGTGCCCACCATACAATTTCTAAGGGAATTGAGTGCAAGGTTGTTTTTTGCAGCGGTCGATGGAATAAAGACCGTAGAAGCTTGTTTCGAAGGTACACGAGCATGAAAACTGGTTTTTGAAACTTGGATGTAGTTCCCACACACAGTCGTCAATCAGGGACTGCTAAGAAAGGATTGCAAATGTACACACGCACATGTTGGACTACCCTGAATTGAAGTCCAAACAGGTTATATCGGACTGATTTGTCAAGGGATTGAAGGTTGCTGGTTATGGTGGGCTGTTACGACGTACACGTAGACTTTAGGGTTGTGGAGATCAATAGGATATTATACCACTATAATGGCTCTTCTTCACGGAGAGAATGAAAGACCGCGTCGAAAAATTTTTAGACCTACAGAATATAAAGAAATAAGGAATGAATGATTTCTCACATAGAATATGAGATCCTGGTAGAAAATTCTAAATTTCATGGATCTGAAAAAAATTCTGAGAAGATAATGAAATTTTTCTTCGTAAAGATGAGTCAGAAACACACCAAACCTTCCCAAAATTGTCTTGAATTTTTTCAAAAGAATACAAGAAATTGCCACAGAAACGTAAGGTCATCCAGAACACCGAGGGCAGGGTGCAGCAATTGATGTTCGTTTCAGCCTATGGTTACTGGTGGATGAAACGTCCAGCTGGACAGAGGTGCAGCTGAGTAAAGGAACCAGTCAGTAAAGGAAGATGAACACAAACCGCAACTGCAGGAGTAAATCAAACGTTGACGTTTTCACGCTGGATGAGGGAAAGTAATGGCAGGTGTTCGGGCACGGCGACGAGGGGAAGTGATGCCAGGTGTTCGGGCACGGCGACGAGGGGAAGTGATGCCAGGTGTTCGGGCACGGCGACGAGGACGTGACTGGTGGCTGCAGATCAGCCAGGGGCTCTGAGGCCACCACTGAACACCTGCAGCGCCATTTTCAGTTCCAACCTGCACGAGAAAAACTTTGTCATGTGGTACCATGGATACACAAGCTGAAGTCACGCATCGAAATCTAATTTGTGAATACCTGTACAACACCTGAGAAGCAAAAAAGTGTTAACTTTTTCCTATTCTATTTCCATACCACGTGTGTACTTAAAAAAGGTATTTTATCTTTTAAAGTTTAAAGGATCTACAATGCGTACTTTCATTGAGAGTATTCCAATTTTTTATTAGGCGCTACTGTACGTAAGAAGCAGAAATATCTTAAGAATTAATGGGAAATTCTTCTAGCGCTCTACTCATAAGAATAACTAGAACAACTACAGCAATAGGATATGTCCCTCTATATAATAATACACAGTTTGTTGCTTGCTTGCTTGCTTGGTCCGTCTCTCTGTGACGCTTTTAAGGATTTGGATAGAAGAAAATTTGGTAGGGTATACATGTATTGTAAGCATTGTATTACAATATTGTTCTAATATTGCTAGCATATAGTTGTTTGTGCGCGGTCATTGGAGTTGGTAGTTGTCTGGTTAGTTTGTGCTGTACTGTTCTGTGATCTGTTTTTGGCTTGTTGTTTTAAGACGGTCTGAAAAAAACAAAAACACTACACATTGTGGATACCAAAGGCACATTCTTCAATGTGGAAACTCCTTCGCAAAGCCTGCATCCACTGGCAAATAAATCGAAAAAACACAGTAAAAAACACGAGAATTTTCACGCGTGGGTCTATTAGTTCATACATAAAATTCAGTCTGACGTTCTGAAAGCGAGACAAACGCTGGAACATTCAAGCACGTATTTGCTATTGAACACAACAGATCCTTCGCATATTGGACCGTCCGTCCTACATGATAGTATGCACATCAAGCGTCAGTACCAGCATACCATGGCTTGAATGTTGCATCTTCATGTGCAGTTGTGGCAGGTACCGCAGAGTCGTCCACCTGAAAGCAACTGCACACCAAAGCCAAATGGATAGAAAACTCAATTACGATCATAAAACCGTGTAGCATCTGCAACCCCAGCAATCTTGACCTAAAACCTTCATAACTCCCAGGACTTCCTTGAACTGAACGAGACTAGAAGGTAATGAAGTCATTTGTTGGTGTAGAACCTACCAACATCGCTTCCCTCAAGTAGAATAGAATAAAATAGAAGAAAATGAGGCAATGGGAACGAACTGTTTGGCCCAGTCTTGTGTCGATACACAAGTTCCATGCAGTCTAAAGTAAAGGCGAACCAGATCATGACAGTTATTATGAACCAGATCATGACAGTTATTATGAACCAGATTATGACAGTTATTATGAATCAGATCATGACAGTTATTATGAACCAGATCATGACAGTTATTATGAATCAGATCATGACAGTTATTATGAATCAGATCATGACAGTTATTATGAATCAGATCATGACAGTTATTATGAATCAGATCATGACAGTTATTATGAATCAGATCATGACAGTTATTATGAATCAGATCATGACAGTTATTATGAATCAGATCATGACAGTTATTATGAACCAGATCATGACAGTTATTATGAATCAGATCATGAGTTATTATGAATCAGATCATGACAGTTATTATGAATCAGATCATGACAGTTATTATGAATCAGATCATGACAGTTATTATGAATCAGATCATGACAGTTATTATCAATTAAACATTCGCTAGCAACAAGGAACGGCGACAGAGGGACATAAATGTATCTTCGTCCGATTTATAAAATGTATGAAGATGTACTTTTTAAAGCTCAAATCCAAAACAAGATAAAAATACAGAGCAGAAGGAATTTGTCAAAATAATAACAACTAAAAATTAAGTTACACATTTGATAACAAGTGTGTGTACACCATTCGTTTTCATAATAGCTGAAATCTACGAAATGGACGCGTAAAGATTATTTAAATGTGTAAAGCTTTCCTACACAATTACTGGCATGCTTAAGCAAAAACCAATGCTTTAAAATCCAATGCTTTAAAACTCAATTCTTTAAAAACCAATTCTTTAAAAACCACTTATTTAAAAACCAGTTTTTTTAAAAACCAATGCTATAAAAACTAATGCTGTTAGATTTCTTATGTACCAACTTTATTGGAAATAAACTTTTTTTTAGTTTTGTTTGGAAGTAAAACATCGGCCGGTTACTTCACTGACGATGGAAGTAGAGTTCTCGAGTCTGCGTCTGCTGCAGCTCTCCAAAGACACTTGATGATTTCCAATGCTAATCCATCTGAGTTCTAACCAAATTAGGAACGCCCCTGCGTGTATCATCAAAGTGGAACATTTTACTGCTTCATAGGAGCCCAATGATGATTTTAGACTATTTTATCTGAAGTAATGTAGCCGCTGATCATAATTATAGATCCAGATCATTTTCAAGGGATAGGAACAGCAATACCTCAGCACCGCCCACGTCCATCACAGTTGGAAGCATTCGGTTGAGATCATAAGTTTCTTTTAGTTTTCTCTACACATAAACAATGCCTTTTGTGAGAAACAAAATAAATGATGACTGATCGAGCAACGTAAATATATGATGCTTTCATTCCCGAATTCTTCAAGCTTTATGATCATTACATGATTGAAATTCTTCGACTCTTAGAACATTCGGTATTATAAGTCTTCTTTTATGATCGTTGCATCATTGAAATCCTTCGACTCTCAGAATATTCGGTATTACAAGTCTTCTTTTATGATCATTGCATCATTGAAATCCTTCGACTCTCAGAATATTCGGTATTACAAGTCTTCTTTTATGATCATTGCATCATTGAAATCCTTCGACTCTCAGAATATTCGGTATTACAAGTCTTCTTTTATGATCGTTGCATCATTGAAATCCTTCGACTCTCAGAATATTCGGTATTACAAGTCTTCTTTTATGATCATTGCATCATTGAAATCCTTCGACTCTCAGAATATTCGGTATTACAAGTCTTCTTTTATGATCGTTGCATCATTGAAATCCTTTGACTCTCAGAATATTCGGTATTGCAAGCCTTCCTTTACTTAATGTTGGTGACGCAGAGCCAGTGAGAGCGTCGCAAGAGCATTGCGTGTTGGAGTATTGAGTTCAATGCCACATTCCCTGCAGTTATTTCATGATTTTTGCCATAAATTCACTTCAGCGCACGGTGGTCCTTCTCACTTTACTTTGATTTGACTCCCCTATTCCTGTTCGCCTTCAGCAGTCCACCAAGGTTTGTTCAAGCTGTCATCACCCAGAGCATAAAACATGTTAAATAATTCGTGTTCACGTTACAATGCTTCCGCAAATCGAGCACCAGCGAATAATCTTGAAAGTCTGATCATACATTTTGTCGTCTGGTTAGGTTACCTAAAAATCTTGATTACACGAATCATAAAGTGAACTTGTTGAGATATTAAATGTTATGCACACATGTAACCAAAAATGTCACACCCAACCAAGAATTCCAAATTGACATTACATAACACTCTCATGTTTGTTTTCTCAAATCCCTGAAGATGCAGTGCACTAAATCGCACTTAAAAGAAAAGATGTACTTCTTTCAAATTAAAACCGCTGTATAAGAAAATACTACATTGCATTACACGAAAAGTAACAAACCATGACTTACAATTGTGCATAAATAAAAACACAGCACGACATAATACTGAAAGGCATTACATGCCATGTAAAATCAAAGCAACACCCACTATCAAAGTAGAAAAATTATCAAACGAGTTCAATTGGAAAAATCTTGCACGATGTGCATTAAAAATAGTTTTACGCAAAAAAAGACGAAAAAGGCAAAAATAGTACACGCAAAAATTAGGTACGCAACAAAAATGAAAAAGGCAAAAATAGTAAACGCAAAAAATAGTGTTATGCAAAAAAAGACGAAAAAAGCGAAAATAGTATAGGTAAAAAATAGGCAGCGCATAGAATGAATGAAAGAGGAGACGGTGTGGTGAGTGGAGTCCACCAAGCGCTGGTTAGGCAACATCGCCCATACAACTCCAAATGAGGCTTAGCAAAGGTAAGGGAACACCAAGTATGGTTGTGATGTAGTCTATCGCCCTGCATCAGGCCACTTATACTCTACATGGATCCTGCACTCTACATCTGCCCTCGTATTGCAGCATGTCTCACTTTTTCCACACGATTAAATCCCTTCAGTGGTCAGTATTGACTTCGTGTGGCAACTTGTGGAGCTTGCCATCAATAAGATTTATAGTACTACAAAAGATATACACATTCGTTATGGTACCCATGTACGCTCGATGCAGCCGGAGATAGATGGAGATAGACGAATAGATGTGAGATATATACGATAACGAGGTACGCAGCTTTGAGAATTGGCCATGCAATCGGCAACTAACCAAGTACATATTATACTTACAGCCGAGGGATCTCAGAGCAACCACCTTCATACGCCTTGTGGAGCAGGCATCTTGCAAAGCTGACACACACAAAGCACAACCAAAGCCTAGAAGTAACTTTAATCAGCTGCTATGTGTCGGACTAACGTTCCTTTACAGGCGTACAATAGGGAGTCAAAGAAGCCTGCTTATCCTGATGGAATTTTTCTAGGAGCTTTGGGAGCAGTGAATTGCGTACCCCACTCGCTGACATGTAGGTGACATTGACATGTAGGTGACGCTGACATGTAGGTGACGAGGTGACATGTAGGTGACGCTGACATGTAGGTGACGAGGTGACATGGAGGTGACGCTGACATGTAGGTGACGCTGACATGTAGGTGACGCTGACATGTAGGTGACGTTGACATGTAGGTGATCAGGTGACATGTAGGTGACGCTGACATGTAGGTCGGTAAAATTTACAATGGTGACGAGACACATTGATGCAAGTGATATTCGTCCATAACGTAAGTGGTCCAAATTAAATCATACATGAAAGCATGAGTGACTACAGCACATCAGACACGAATTACGAACGACTGTGAGATTCGTCATCGAACTGATCACAATTTCTAATAAGTTGCATGGCATTTAATCTACGGTAGCTTACGGTAATATGGTATTGAAGTGCAACTAAGCATGGAAACGAATGACCATGAGTATAAGTAAAATAAGTAAATTGATTATGAACCAAGGTGTACACAGCACTGAAAAATCCGAAGCAAATATGAAGTCAATCGCGACCCGTAGAGAAAAGTTCAACAATCGCCTCCAAAAATATGATCGAAAATATTTTCGATTTATAAGAACAAATTGTCCAAGCATACGAGAAAAACTTAGGCTGTGTTATTCAAACTAAGATTTCATATTTGACCACATGCGTCTTATCATATAGTAAGTCCGTAAATATACATCTGACGTCAGGGGTTTCAGCAACATGAGAAGCAGCAGCATCACACAAGTCAAACACGAGTTCCAGTTCACACACGGTGTCGTAAATGTATGCGAGAATGTTACTCACTCATACGAACTAGAGCAATCCGTGAATGCACATGAGACATACATCTACACAGGAATACACACGTCCCCTACACACACCTACACAGGAATATACACGTCCCCTACACACACCTACACAGGAACACACCCCACACATCTACACAGGAACACACACGCACGCAGGAACACACA
>VCRD01009444.1:0-14687 GCA_006783055.1 Trinorchestia longiramus
GGTACAAGATTGCTGTGGAGGCTCGGGCCAGCGACAGACCGTGTTCTGGGCATACATAGACCACGTTATGAGCCCATAATTTATAACCTTACTTTATCCCTTTCGCTGCGAATGAATGAAATCCTCATTCATGAAAACAGCTCTCCTGGCTCTCACAGAGCTCCGCAGCGAAAGGGTTAAGTAGCTTCATAAATAGTGAATTTACTTTCAGAGCGTGTTCTGGAAACACATAGACCACGGCCTGAGCCTATAATTTATAGCTTTACTCCCAGCGTGGCCGACTAGTGAAGGTACTCATCTACTAGGCGGATGGCCGCGGGTTCGTTTCCCAGAGCTGTCATGGACTATTTGTGTCTGACCATTGACAGCTAGAAAGAATATGTTCAGCAGCTGTTACACTGGACGCTTGGCGTAAGCCACTCCTCAACCACGCTCATCGACACGCCCCTAAGAGCCTCTACTTCAAACTGCAGCGCAGAGGACGGGGATCTCGCTTGAAGCATCACTTCTTTTCTGAAGACCTTATCGATAAGCACCATCACGATTCATAAGATGTTACCATTAAGAATTTAAAACCCAATGTATATGTACTGAATACTCTATTAGAAATAGAGTTTAATTATTTATTTATTTACCCTAAGTAGCTTCATCAATGGTGAATTCCAGAAAGATTATCATTAAAGATATTCCCTGTCAAGTTGGTTCTACTACTAATTTATGAAAATATAATATATACTGCCCTATTACATGCAGATTTAAGAAGCAACACGGTCAGGTTACACACAATACGGATGAGGCACCCTCCCCATCCTCATTCTTCATTCTAGTTCGTGGACACGCCCTTGCTATTGCTAGTCATACTTATACCATCCCATCTTACAAATGCCTACAATCTTTTCATAGATGCATCACTGTACTCGTTGCCATTATAGAAATCATAATAATAAATAACACTGGTATTATCTCGGTGCTCTTGAACCTTGTCAAACACCTCGCTCCTCACACCTTTCCTTTTATGGCCTATCCTTGGTGTCATTCAAGCATATCGTCTCACTACAATTTCATGTTTCGAATATTTAATGTATAACATACTTGTGCTTCAGACCACCACCCTCTTGCATCAAGTTCCTTTAACATATACAGCATGGCTAAGTACCTACACATAACCACTAACGTTCCTAGCCCAACACATAATTATCGACTAGTTTCCATTGCTAAATGATAGAGTAACACATCTTTATAATTCGCGCGCTGGTGACGTCTACGAGAGAGTGGAATAAAGGTAGTGTGCCTTGGTCAATTTCTTGAAAATATATCTTTTTAAAGCTTGAATAGAGGTATGAGGTCAATATTTTCGATGGCATCACTAGACTTCAAACTGGACATTAGTATACAAACGGTAGCAGTTAAAATTCGACAGCAAGATTGAAAATCCCAACACTGATGAGACTGGGCCTAGTGACAACGCAGGATTTACCTCCATGGACGAGTAACGTCAACGACTCAGCGAGCATCTTCTGAGCAGTGAGCGCTTCAGGCTTCTCCTGTACCAGCACAGGGTGAGCATTAGACAGCATTTCTATGCAGGCATGATATCGCCTTCTTTAGAAAGGGGACATCGCCTTCTTTAGAAAGAGGACATTGCATGCATCAGCAAGGAACAGTACCAAAACCTTTCACGCTACATTCTTGTATCAGAAATATAGGTATTTTTAGACATATATTACACCAGTGCATTGAACACAAATATCAAGGATATATAAACAATTGCAATACATATTTCTACAGAAAATAATTTCTCTTCCACCAATAGTAAGTGCTAAACACAAACGACAATCACTCACTTGAGTCTCCCATGAACCCCCACCTGAATGTTAGTCTCCACAAACTACAACTGGTGGACTGGTAGTTTGGAGACTATGCTAGAGGCTGTTTCTTCCCATATAAGTCTAGCTCTGACTTTCAAAAACGTATCATGACCTTGAGATACACTCATGAGCCCCATGGAAGTTTATACACCTGAATAAGAAACTGCTGCTTTTAGTTAAATAGTAGTGTACTAGCGGAACACCCAAACAACTACTAGATCTAGCGAGAGAGCTATAGAGAAGTCTCCTCTCTTTACTAAAGAAACGATGACACTATAGAGAAGGGCGAGGTTTATATCTTATCATTTGATTCATAACACAACACTAGCTGAAAATTAATAAAACATTTTCAGCCTTAAAAAATTGACATATTAAGAGACTATAGCATGCTTACCCAATGTTTCTCCATTATTTTTGTAATGTCATTCACTGAAATGAGCGTTAGAAGCTTCAGTAAATTTTCCACCTGAAAGATACAAACAAAATTGTAAAACCATTCAAAATAAATAAGTTGGCAAATCTTTTCACAAGAAACTAATGACGAATTTTGTGTTTTTATTTTCACAACAATTGCACACCTTCTTTTGCTCCATTTAAAAAATCTAAACTTAAGTTTTACACATAGGTAGTAGCAAGTTGTCGGACTAGACACACGCGTACAGACACATTTTGTTAATGTACGGCACAAAAACAAATGCTTATCTGAGCGTAGTTTTTACTAGTAGGTAGCTCGGTGACTAAAAATCTGGTCCACAGTATTTGTACAACCACGACACAAGGTTCACGTCAAGAATTTACATAATGCTGTCAAGAGTGCACGTAATGCTGTCAAAAAGTTTACTTAATTCTGTTAGTTTCACAGTGGAGTGTGAGTGGGTGAGTTCGAGTAAGTTACCTCACTGTCTTTCTTCCTGAGGAAGTACTGATAGAAGTCGAAGCAGGAGGTCCTGTCGCTGCAGAGCCACACACTGTTTCCCATGCTCTTGCCCAACTTCTCTCCGTAGGGGCCTAGCAGCAGCGGCGTTGTCAGACCTGCACGGAGACAACTCGTCGTTACTGTCATCAACTCTAAGAACAGGTTTTGGCAAGGATTCTGTGAAGAATTTTGGCCAGAATATAATTTTGGGAATCTTGGAGGAATTTCGGGCAGTAATTTTAGCAGGAATTCCATGTTGAAATTATGTTGAGAGGAATTTTGGGCTGTAATTTCAGTGAGAATTCCCTGCGGAAATTATGTTGGGAGGAATTTCGGGCAGTAATTTCAGAGGGAATTCCCTGCTGAAATTATGTTGGGAGGAATCTCGGGCTGTAATTTTAGTGGAATTTCGGGCTGTAATTTTAGTGGAATTCCGTGTTGGAGTTGTTTTGGGAATTCTTGGCTGAAATTTGACAAAAAATTGCATCGAACTTGGCAAGAACTTGGCGAAGAAAAAAACGAAAAATTCTACTTGAAATAAGAACAGAAAAATTTCAGAAATATTTTACTGACATTTCTTCCACGTAATTTTTAGCAACAACAGAGATCCTCTACCAAGAATTGCATATAGAAACACGGTTGCCATCACGAGTTAACTGGAATGGTAGACGCCATCACGGTTAACCTTCTGTCAGCCGCAACTGATCTAACAGGCACAGATACTTTAATTTTGTTAAGCACTCGCAAACTTGCGTCTGACGGAAGTTTAAGCACTTTAGCTCATGGCAGAGAGCAGCTACAGGGAAGATGTCAAGATAGGACTGACCCTCTGTGGTTTACTGAGCAGCTCTGCAAATTATATAACAAAAACATATTTCCCTAGCTAAATGAACCTTATCCTAATGAAGATGTTTTCCTTACCCTTTATTTTTCACAAGAAACATAATGCTAATCAAATATAATTAATTAAAGTGGCACTAAACCTCTAGTTTTAATTGGAAGTTCAACATTTTTTGTCCCGCTACATGGTATTTACAAAAACATTAGAAGAAAAACACAGCATGTGATGGGGTGTTTTGACATTGCATTTCTTTTAAACAAAAACAAAAAACCAGACCCTAATTTGGTACACCATATTCGCTACACGTAATATACAACCAATTGAATGTAGATATACCGTACTTTTTAGAATTCAAGACTTAAAATAGTTTTTATTTGACAGGCTCCGTTTGCGTAAACTCAGAGAGCAGAAACACTTATCCAAGTGCCCAGCCTAGGATGGTAAGGCACAAGCTCATTATGTATTTATAAGTTTACTTTATGGTGAAAAAGAAAAACTTCTACATTCTACAACACGAAATACTTCATCTCACATAAATCAAATGAAAATATTCAAGGTAAAATACGACTCGACTATCCTGAATTTCACTTGCATGGTACCTGATACTTCAACAACCAAGTCTTTTTAATTTAGCTCTTTGTGTATTTAACCCTGAAATGACGAAGTCGGCTTGAGAAGCCCAGGGTCAAAATTAACAAGCCCGTCTAATATTGTATTCATGAACCTCACTTAATAATAACATCAATAAAACAAATATATATAACTTTTCTGTTACGTAGTTTGAAAGAAAAATAATTGAAAAGTGACTGGGCCTCATAGGCCCACCTAGTCTCTGATGCTGATAATTTTTAACCGTCGTTCCAGAGTTAAATCCACGTAACAATGATGCCTGTAACATGAGACGGACTTAGTGAACAAAGAGGGCACCTGTGCATGTCGAGTCTCCTCGTGCATCTCTGATGAGGTCGTGACCAACCATGATGTTGGCCAGTTGGTCGCTCCCACCGATCTGGGAAAGTAATTCATTTTTTCACAGATGCAAGAGTAATAAAATCTACACAAACTATTGTAATGGCTATGATTATAAAAATGCAATACTGGGGAGATTATTATTTTTATATTGAGAACTTACTTATATTTTCCACTGGCTAGTGGCTTCATCAAGTTGCATCCTAATGACTTGATCAAGTTGCACCCTAATGGTTTGATATGATAAGTACAGACTGGACTCCATTGTCCCAACCTGTGCATGGAGAGAATTGTAAATTGTTACACTTTCAAGCTCAGTAAATCAAATGAATAATTAGCACAAGGGCTCACGTAAAAGAAGTCAATGCATCAGCAGTCTCCATCAGATAGTAAAATAAGAAAGTGGAAAGCCCTCAGCCAAGTCCCTCTAGGACTACCTCAAAATGCGAACTCGAGACACCACTGCTGTGGATTGCTTGTCACTATGGACACAAGGAGACCTGGAAGCAGTTTGATGGAAACATACGCTGTGAGTCTCCATTGCACTATCCTACTACACTGCACACCGTCTGTCTGTAGCAACACAAGAAGAAAGTACTGTCATAAGTTGTGTATCCTGGAACAACACTCAAAAATAGGGATGCAATTGGTACTTATATTTTGAAATAATATATTATTATATTTTGAGAATCTAGGATGCAGGTATCCTAACACTAATACTTGAGTTGCCACTCTAGTACGTCAGGAAACTTCTGTGAGGAAACTAGCTATTAGAATAGAGCACTTAAAACTACCTCGAATGAACGTACAAATATTTTTGCGTGTAACAAGTGTAAAATTAAAGTTTTGTAAGCAAAGAACAGTATTAATAACAATAATTTCAGTACGACCATGAATATAAGATAAAACTTATTCGACAAGCGTCCAATAATTCCAAATTGCTCTTTTAATCAAACAAATGAAACCATTAACAATTTAATGACTATTAATAATTTAAAAGTACACTCTTTCCAGCCAAGTATGATCATCACCTCCAAATCCTTCAGCACAATAATATCTATATATAATTCAGCACAATAATATAATAATATCTATTCTATTAATATTACAAAATGAACAAAATGGGAACAAATAAATTGAAAAAATAAACTCTAAGTACATACCTGGATTTTACATTGATATTTGTCATACAAGTGCAGCCAGTCATACGCTTGGCATGCCTGAAATGAAGAACACAAACATAAACAAACAAGTAACACTATTAATGATTAACTTGATAAATTATTAAAGACCTAATTATTAGGAAAAGCCATTGAATGACACAAGGAGAATATAATGTAACATAAAAGACAAACCAGTATATATGTTTGGACTGAGGGATATTCATTGTTAGGTCACCACTGTTACTGTTATTCGTTGTTTGGTTATTGTGAAGCCCCCGCAACCCATATGAATCTACCAACACAATTCTTCAAAATATCATTTTATGAAGGTTTTGTTTTAATTGTTTCAAATACCCAATTTGCTAGTGAATTTCAAAACTATTTCTAACAAATGTTTAGGCTATCTTCAAAGAGCCCATAAATATTGTGACAGCAGAACTTTTTGACAACATGGTAGAATTTTACATTTATTTTCTTTTATACGAGTCCTGGCTTTCAAATAAAAACTTTTGTACACCACTTTACAAAAAAGAACTTATTCCCTCTTTATGTAAAAATTTGTTCAAAGTTCTCTTAAATTACAACCTTCAATTTAGGATATACCTGTAATAAAAGACTTATCCAACCGAAATTTTGCAAACAGCACATTAGTAGCAGCATATTTCTAATATTTCTAGTCAGAGTCGCAAGAATCAACAATCCAGAATATAGAATCGATTGTGCATCAGTAAACCTGAACATCCATTAAAAAAGTTGTGTTTTAGTTAACATTTTTATATTATATCATTGAAGCATACAGCCCACACACTTGTACAATATGGAGTTCATGCAGTAATCACCCACTAATGAAGATCTAGCAACTCGATCACTCTATGATGGCACCTAACCAATTCGTCACCATGGACACTACAATAACTAAACTTTCAAACCAGAGAAACTGTTCAGAACTAATATACAAACACTATAAAATATCAGGTACACAATAATACCTGGTATAAAAATTCCATCAAGTTTAGAGGTTGTGATCCACGCTTGTCTATTCTTTCTCGGACAAAGCTGCTCTTCAACAAATTCTTCATTTTCAACAATTCAAAAATTTGTAGAAGCCTCGAAAATTTCACATTTTTCATCCACTTGTTATTATCAACAAATCTGAAAGGTTTCATTATCAATATTAAAATACAGATCGAAATACAAAGAAATCAGCTCTAGGTTACCAATATCAAAACACTTCACACTGCAAAATAAGTTACCTATTACTTTTTCCAAATAGGAATAGTTTTTAATCCAACTATACTCAAATATGCAATAATGCCTTCATAGTAGATTTGTCAATATTAAATCAAACGATATATATAGGTCACTATTTTCAAACGGCATTAGCATATAAAATGAGCTATCATACACAACATCAGGAAGAGGTTCCTTTTCACCAGATTTCCAAAATATCTTGCTGTGATTTTCAAAAATTGTTTCAATGCTTTGCTGAATCCTGATCAAGTTGGCAGCAGACACTTCAGCAGAGAGGCCTGCCCGCTTGTCTGTCCGACCAGACGGATCTCCCAGAAATGAAGTGAAGCCCCCCAACTGAAAAAGTAAAATATCAGAATTACCATGGAATAAAATATTGAAGAAAAGTTCCATGCAACATGATATTATAAAAGGAAGCCTAATAAAATTAAATTCTGAATTTCTAAATCATTTTATAATTATATGCAGAAGATTTTTCCTCATTATAGAAGAGAGTTATATTAAAAAAGAATATATTATTTACAGGTTGGGTTTCTGAGTCATCTTGTGAATGAGTTACCAAATATGTAGGTGCACAAAACCTACTCACTTTTAATACCTAGTTCTCATATCATAAATTATCTCTTGGATATCATGTCAAATTATTTCCCTTGCAATGTAAAAGTACTAAGTAAAATAAAATAATACACAAAGAAAAGAAATGGGAAATGAACATACATAGTTTGATAGATATTAGTAAAGAAAAAACACCAGTGCTATTGCAGGCAATGTACTCTAAGCTAATACATAGCAGTACTTTTAGAATATTCAAAACATTTTTTTACATTACAAGATTTTTCAATTGTGGCCAAGGTTTGATGTGAATCAGAGGTTAATAAATTTAGCTTTTGTATTAATACTTTATGTACAAACAACCACATTCTATTGAACAAATGACTGATATAAAATTTATTAATTGCTGAGAATTTTCACAAATGAAGTTAGAGCCCCATACAGCTGTTTAGGCCTGAGCTACAAGCCTCACAGTGTTCTTACTGTACTCTCTGGTACAGTAGAGACATCTTTACAGAGTAGAGATATCCCTGCACAACAGGGATATCCCTATAAAATAGGGACATCTCCACACAGATGGGACATCCCCACACAGATGGGACATCTCCACACAGATGGGACATCCCCACACAGATGGGACATCCCCACACAGATGGGACATCCCTGCACAGAAGTGATATCTAGGCACCATAGAGACATACCCACCCAGTAGAACCATCTTGACATAGATGGAGCATCCCCACACAGCAGGAATATCTCTGTACTGTGTGTAGAGACTTTGCTGCACAGTAGACATCTCTGCTCAGTAATGACATTCCTACACAGTAATGATATTCCTACACAGTATGGATATTCCTATACAGTAATGATATTCCTACACAGTATAGATATTCCTTCACATTAAGTTCTTCCCCTAAGTAGTAATAAACCTACCAGAATGATAGGCGTGTGGCCAGCCTCCCGACAGTGCAGCAGAGCCATGATCACAAGCAGGTTGCCAATGTGTAGTGAGTCTGCTGTAGGGTCAAATCCAGCATACACTCGTTGCTTGGAGGTCATCAAATCTTCTTCAAAGTCCTTGCTGGATGAGTAGAAAAAGAAAGCATATAGTGAAATTAGTGGTTAGTTTATATCACTTACTGATACTTAAACTCAAAGGCAGAAATACATGGATGGTATATTTAGTCACTGATATAGGATTGGAAGCAAGTTTGAAGCATTAATTTTCACAAATTAGTTAAAAATATTAGATATATAAGTAAAGTAGAAATCTAGTAACTTGGTTTCAAACTAGAATGACAATTAGGAATTGAGAAATGTGGCTTGACTATCAGTACATATAAAGACTCAAGTGTGCTAGTTGGCAATGTATTTGTTAAATATTATAAAACAATATATAAATTTGAAAACTGTGAACACTAGGGTGGCCAAGATGAAAAATTAACCTTTCGACTGTTTCTGTCATAGTAAAAATTGTATACCACTACTAGTGGATTATACTGAACAAAAATTATAACATGGTATTCTTTACCTAGTAGGCTATGACATTGAAAACTTGTTCATCTTTCATTTAAGTATTTTAATTTTTGTAATATAAATTCTATGAATAGATTTTCCAAACATTTGTTAGGGCAGAGCGCAGCACAAATAGCTACAGCCTTGTTTGAATTAACATGTTTCCTACCATGATCCTTCAACAATTTAACCTTTTGGGAGCAAGGTTACATTATTAGAAACAACACTTAAATACTATAAACATGTATTTTATCCTTAAACATAAATACCTATTCATTCCTTGTGACCCATTGGCCCCCTGGTGGGTCACATCACAGCAAATAAAAGTACACCACAGTAAATTTGTTAATGTATCATTAATCATAAATGTTTGTACAAAATCACTAGGTAATCTTTTCGAGAACAAACTTGTGAGCTTCTCAGTTAAAGACACAAAGAGTCAGAAGAGTGAATAAATACATACTTATATAAAAATAATGAATTATTTTCAGATGACAAATAGGAAAGTGGATGCTATTGCCATCATTAAAAAATATTTATCATTGATACAATCATCAATTGTTTTCAATTAACATTTGTTTTCAATCATCAATCAATTTCAATCATCTGAAAAAGATCTAAGAAACATCAAAAGAAAACTATTAACACAGGTTTATGGATTTGAAGATATAATGAACCTCTGTTAACTTCAAGCACATGATATACATTATAAAAAATTGTTCATGGCTTGTATCATCAACATTACAACAAAATTACAAAAGTGTGTGATAAATTCAGAGCTAAATGACCAACTATTTCAAATTATTGTAGAAAATAAGATTTAAACTTAGATTGAGAAGTTAAACAGACTTAGATGAATAGAAATTGATACCTGTAATCAGGAAATCTGTCCTTCCAAAGCCCTCTTTCTGATAATGTCAGAATATTCTGTTTTTTGTACCCTCTGGTCAGGCAGACATTGCTCTTCACAGTCAGCTTCGATTCAAACATCCTTCCAATGCACGCCCCAGAAATGTGATCACGAGGTAGGTTGCATGAGAAGGATGAGTAGCTACTCAAACAAGTAGCTATAGGTGTTATCTGAACATTTGTGTTTTGACATACCAGAGGCATAGAAACACATTTTGTCTCCAAAAACAAAAGTAAACTTTGTTTTTGAAGGGCATACTTTGAAAGGTTCTGTATTAAAGCCATTTCTCATCTGAAAATAGATAAAAAATTATTGTCACACATTAATGTTCAGTTCTTTCTGCCAGTTCCAGCATACATAATTTAAAATTAGACCTTTGGCTTAAGTTAGAGTGCTTCAACCATTCAGATTTTTTGTCTACACAGCACATTTCTTTTCTACCTTTAACACCATTGATTCTTCAAAGTAATTTAATGTACATATAAATTCAGACAAACATAAATACTATTTTTCTAGCTTAAACACAATTATATTCTTCTTTAATAACAAATGTTATAAATAAGCAGAATATTTAACTGAAACTGTTATTCAAAACAGTTTAGTTGTGGAATTTTTTTAGTAAACATTAAATTTATGCCATTTTATCCATGGATCTATGCACAAATAATTGTTTTTAATAGAGTATTTACTCAAAATTCACACTAGCACACAAATCACACATGGGATTTGATTTCACATGTAGTAATATAATAGACAATTGCAAAACTGCAGTGCCATACACATACAAGGTTATGTAAACAGCCTCAAACTTTCTATTGTTGTCTTTAGGTTATCCTAAAATAGGGTAATATACACCCAAAAGTACACTTTTTAAAATTTACATTCAGCTGTAAACTAGATAGAGATAAAATACATATATTATGAAAAAGAAATCAAATCAAAGAAAATGATCAAAAAAGTGACTTTAAATGTTTCTGATAACAAATTGCATCTATTACTAGAGCATAATAAAAAAATTCTAACAAATGGATACTGTTACTCACTAATATCCAACTATTCTATATAAAAACCTTTAAGTACAAACTTTGAAAACATTTTGTTCAAACTTGTTCCAGGAAAATGTACATTAAAATTGTATTCAAAAATTTGCTTAGACTTAGATTTGAGAGCCAGCATGGCTGGGGCCTCTGTAACAGCCTTGAATTCCTTTTAATACTCACACGTACAACAGGGTGGCATCCCACAGTTTTCTCCTATGAGACAGGGTCGTGTAAACTAATTCCTCAAGGACCATCCTGAGTCATTCCATGCAAACGAACCAGCCAAGTGGGAGATCATGAACAGCCCCATCTGCTTAGCAGGTAGTCACATTCTAGTCCAGGAAACTGACTATTCAACATCAATGTCTTCCACCAGCGCATCTATTTGGATCCTTTTTGGAATGCTCCAGTTCAACCAACCACCAGATCTTAGACTTAGACGTGAGGGACAGCGTTTGGCTGAGGCCTTTAAGACAGCCTTCAATTCCCTCTAATACACAGGCGTACAACAGGATGGCATCCCAGAGTTACCAGATCATCAGACTTAGATTTGAGGGCCAGCGTTTGGCTGGGGCATTTGTAACGGCCTGGGCCTTTGTAATCAGCGTGTCAGATCAAATCTCCATGGTTCTTCTTCTTCTTGTTTCACTTTTATTGGAGCTTCGGAGTTGGGTCCATGCAGCTCCACGCCTTCAGGGATGTTTTATTGATTTNCCAATGTTAACTAAATTTTCTGGTGTTTACAATAATTCATACTGGAATATCACGTGTCATTTTATTTACCCTCTCACTCGGCAACCGTTAGAATAGCGTGCTTCAATCATAAAAATGTGTTGAGGGATTTGGACGCCTCATAGCGATCATGTTTGTTTGGTATAAAAGTTATTCATTTATTGATTGATGTAGGGTTGAAAGATATTGACATTAATAAACTCAGCAATTAACGATATCAAATAAATATATATGCAATTCATACTATCATATCGCGACAAAGTCAAGAAGACAGAGTCATGTTCGCTTGTCAATAATACATTGTCAGAATAGAAGGAAGGTGCAGAGAAATAAACACTTATGCCTCAAAGTTGTCAAATAGAACGATACTCTCAAAACTATTACCAACACTAATACAAAGATTCAACACTAATACTAATACAAAGAATTAAGTTTCACGAAAACGCATTCAAAAAAATTGATTCATAAAAGTTTTAAAACTGATTTGTCTCGAGGGCTGAAGCCAGAAAACCGAAAAAATTCTCTTTATGACTTTTAGAATAAGTCCCTTGTCTATGCAGAATACCAGGATATACCATGAGTAAGGGAAAATATTTTTTGAGAATATAAGACCCCTACAATCATACGGTATTAAGCGCCGCTTTTTAAAACGTCAGGAAATGGCTTCAATGTTTGGCGACTTTGAAACCCGTGCATTTCAGCAACTAATTGATAAATTACATTGAACTTTGAGCATTTTGCAACTATCTTTCTACACCTACGACTCGTTCTCCAGACAGAGGAAGGTTTGAAGATGACAGTGGTATACATACCTGGTTTTCGCTACATATAGCGCTTCTTAACGCGAGATTCTAGGGTAGGATATGATAATTGGAGTTTTTATCTCGTACCGTATGATAATTAACACGTGAAGCAACACAAGCAAATTAATCTAAATTTGTACTTAATGACGCGAAATATTTACATTCTTCACAAAAATGTGAATGTTAGTTATGTTAAGATGCTATTTACAATATCTAGCTTTGAATCAACTTAACTAAAGAAAAAGCTGATAAGCAATGACTGCACTCCCTAAGTCTCTGGAGGTGTTCATTTTAGCGACTGCTCTCCAAGTAATTTTAAAAACGAAAATACAGAAATTAACCGAAAAGAATAGCATTCATATTTGAATTATATGTTAATACTTTAAATATTTCGATTTCCCAACCTACAAACCCGTCCAAAAGAGAAGATAATATATACGCTTCCTGAGCTAGAAATTCAATTCCATGACAGACTCCAACAACCAGCAGTTGAATCAGAAGGAAGAAGCTTGACTTTGTTGCCAGTCACAAGTTCAGAAATTTAATGGACTTCCAGATAGTTACTTCCTCTTCCACTTATAACGGAAAAAGTAGGAAACAGAGCATTAATATTACAGTTCTTTAGGCCCCTCCAGTTAAATTACCAATTAAAAAAAGTTGCATTACTAAGCGACATGAGCCACGAGTTACTGTTTAGCTCTCGAGACGAGTTTTTCCCATTTTTGGAAGACTGCTTTGAAGATATATTGAATAAGGTAACCTTGAAGTGAACCCATTTTCTCCGTGGGACTGATCTCATCAGTCATAAAGAGATCTTACATTATTATTATATTCCTAGTTTAAACACCGCAAGAAATGTTACACAGTGTCGCGTCCGTCATGGCTGTTAGTCCGCGTCACTGGTGAGGGGGTTTCGATGACTAACACTTTGACTGCGATGTGTACCATATATGGTACACGTACTGTGTTATTCGTACGGACTAATTTTGGAATCGCAGTCAAAGTGCTAAGGAGATCACTCTCCACCAGTGAACGGGTTACAGTAAGAGAAACTCACTACAAGAAATAAAGAGCTACAGCAGCGAGTAACGCAATGAACATTAGTGCAGTTTCTAACCAACCCTCAATTGGTTTGGCAGTTGGTACTTGTGCAACAAATACCTTCAAAACATATCCTACAAAGCCCAGTCTCCCCCCTACAAATATATATGTGTGTGTATATATATATACACACACCTGGGTGTACGAACACATTGATATCTCATAGAGGAAGATTCTACACTAATTTTAGATTCGAGAAACTTGATATGCGTCAGCGTGATTTGAGCACGCTAACTGGGTTCAAGTTAACCCTTTAACAACCAAATTATTTTCATACTGATCAAAATTTCGCGTAAATTGCCACTCATTTTTTTACTCACTTTAATGTAATTTTACCGTAATTTTGTACGAAACATTTAGAATATGAGACTAAATAGAATGATTATCTCTGGGCACACATATTCCCATCTGGCATTGATGAGTTAAGGCACTGAAGGCAACAATGACACACGCTTATCCTGCTTCATGAAGTGAGCAGAGACGTATTTTATAAAGTGAAGCTACGACCCATTGGTGGAGCTTCTAGGAGGTATCATGGGCTCCTTGATTTTGAAGACCCTGATGCATTCCTCAAACGTTTTGACGTCGAAGCTCACTTCAGTCTGCTTAGAAAAAGAGGAGTGGCTGGTCTGACCAGGCGTTGGTTTGTCCGGAGCTATGAGTTGCAGGCCGTTTGCGTCTGAAAATACAAATAAATTGAGTACAGGATAAACAAGTAAAGACTAAAAACATAATTATAGAAGCTACAAGAGCAACAAGAGTAAAGGATAAGGACATAATTGAAGGGTGGACAGCACTAGTGGACTACTTGCATTTTTTCCCGTGGTAAATATAATCTCAATCATACAATATATTTTCCACGGGAAAAAATGCAAGTAGTCCACTCCCGTGCTGTCGCTAACACAGCGCTGACAGAGGCGATTACGATCCAGTAGTTTACTATATAGAATAGAATAGAATAGAATAGAATAGAATGAGGCTATAGGAACGAACCTTCTGGCCCATTCTTGAGTCGGATAATTACTT
>VCRD01009445.1:3397-14683 GCA_006783055.1 Trinorchestia longiramus
CTCTTGTGATCACAATTTCATGGTAAGCTCCCCCAATTATAGCAAGATATATGCAATAGCTACAATCAAAATCTACGGTTAATAAAACTAAGCTTAATATTATGTTAGTTTACTGGTTAAGTGGTCAATGCTTACCCACAAAAATCAAATCTGAGAGCAACATAACAAAAAAAGGAGTGAAATGTATCTACTCGCTCAATGAAGCGATTGCGATTGCACCACAAAATTAAAATATCAACGCAGTCCCCATACACATTACAGTGCAGTAATTAAAATATGTATGTGAAGCCAAGGAGTGACATGACATAAAATACATTGATCAGAAATCGCAACTTCAAAATCAAGCACAAAAAGTATTTCATCAGTTATATAGCCACTTACGGCATATATCTCATACCATGTGCTCCACAACGCAGTCCACTTCATAAATCAACCTTTTTAATTCATGTTTACAATGGCTTACCTTTTTCAGGATCCATAGTAGCGAGAGTCTCTTTGTTTTTTGCGGGGGTGGGTTTCACAGGCGCCCGTCCACCGTCCAATAGAGAGTGAAGTTTAAAATCCGCGCTGGAGCCATGGCTTTCATCAGAATGATGCCCCGAGCTGCGACTTCGACTTTGCTGTTGATGTTTTCCAGTCCTGAAGCTTTCATCTCGGCTGCTACTGCTGCTGGAGCGGCTGCTACTACTGCTACTCCTACGTCTTTCTCGACTTGGACTCCTCGAGCGAGACCTGCTTCTTTTCGGAGACCGAGATTGGCTTCTGTAACTTCTTTTATCTGGAGATGACGAGTGACTCCCATACCTCTCATTAGGTTCTCTTGATAACGAGCGACTTTTATTCCTCTGAGTCCTACCATCTCTTGACAAAGATCGACTTCTATACCGGTCAAACTTTTCATCATGGGGAGTCATGCTCCTATGTCGAACAAAACCTTCCTCTCGAGAGCGACTTCTAAGTCTCTCCCTGCCTCTGTGCTCAGCTTGGTTTCTTCGGTACTCGTCATTCCAAGTGTCTCTCTCGCGCGACCGTCGGGGTGCAGACTCGTGAAAAGGTCGATGATCTTCTCTTTGAAACCGCCTTGGATGGAAGTTTCCTCGTCCGCCTCTATTTTGCCGCATATAGCCATCATCACGTCGGTACCCGACGCCATAGCCAGGCTTGTGGTCAAAGACACGGCCTCGCTGATCTCTTGAGTTGTTCTGCAAAAACGCAACTTTATTCAATGGCAAAAAAATTTTTATCAACGGTAAAAAATTAAGTTAAGTCAATGCACGGCAAGAGAAATGCTTTAAAAAAAATAACCATGCTAAGAACTCATGAGTTCAATGAAGGGAACATTTTACTAAAATATAAAATAACTAGTATTGCTGCAATTGTAATCGAACATATTTCAAAATGCTGTCCTCTGTAAAATACAGTTTCAGAAAAGGATATCAAGGAACACTCTAGGTACTTCATACTGATTTATCAAGGTAATAAGATGATAAATATCTATAGGTAGTTGTTTCATTGATACAAATACATTAGCACTATGAAACGCTGAATTCTTTTTAATTTGAACATTTTTTGAATGAAACTCAAAGTACAAGTGTGTAACTAAGCATAATTTGGTGCCAATGAAGTCAGGTAAAAGTTGTAATTTAAAAATAAAAGGAAGAAAAAAAATCTGCTAAATTCACAATAATGAAAAATTCAAAAATTAAAGCAGATGAAAGAAACACTATTAGATAAATGCTTGAAACAAAAGTTATTATGAATACAGTAGAAGTCCCAAAAATAAAATGTATATATATTAGTTATAAATATAATTAAGGATAACCCTCTGGAAATGAATATAACAAAAAAACAATGGAAGAAATACATTTTCATCAGAGGTATTACTTGTGGTATTACAACTTCAATAGCCTCTTAAAGAAGTAAATTAGAGAACTGTAATTTTTTTGGTTATTCCAAAGCTGAACAATATTAAGTACCTATGATGTACTATGAAATGTTTGTAAAAACACAAATAGGGCTTTGATGAGTGGCTTAAAGAATGTAATTTTATGATTCTGGCAGCTTTATTTCTTGATTTTAGACTGTAAACCACAGAACAATATTTTGTGACCCACTAAAGGTATAAAATTAAGCACAGTCATTTATACAAGGAAATGAAGACACAAAGTTATGCAGAACTTGCTCTTTCTTGAGCGAGTCAAGGTGTTAGCTGGCAAATGCCAGCTGTGTACACATAAATTTACCAACTGATTGCTCAAAAATTAATTTATTCTATAGAAGCTCCACTTGAGTGAATGTCCCACCAACCCAATTTGATAAAGTAATTCTCAATATTTTATGATAACCAATGATTATGGCTTCATCAAGTTTTTTGCTTTTCAGACATTTATATAGTAAAGAAAGAAGCCTAGAATATGAATTCAAATTAAGTACCCTGATGGAAAATTACATAAAGCTGGCAAGGCTAACTGCAAAGGATCACTAGAAGCAAGCATATAAATTGTCTGAAAAAATTAAAGTCTCAAAATATAGAAGTTTGAAATCACTGCTAATACCTCAAAAAGGAAAATATTATTAGAAAAAGGTAGTACACTGCTCATTCTTAGCATAGACTACGATATGTAGTAAATTTCAGACAGCTCTTACACTTCAGGAGCAAGAAACATTTTGAAACTCGGTTAATTGTTTTTAAAAAAATATATTTTTATTGTTTTATACACGAGTGTGACAACTCAGGTCAAATCACTGCATTTTAAAGCAAAAAATGTAATACAACTATCCACAATAACATGAACACATATATAATAAATAAGTGATACTACATTAGCTAATTGAAGTTGTTTTCATGTAGTGTAAGACACAACCAAGCATGAATTCACTTCCACTTTTCCAGTAAAAAAATTAATTTTTACTTAGGGGCCACAAACCTTTTGAAACCTTTGAAGCTTGACGTGTACATCCCTACAGGTATTGCCCCTCTTGCAGTTTGGGTCATCACGGCAAACAAAGCCATGAATGTAACTGCATTTTTCAGCACCTCTGATGCAGGAGTTGTTCTTCCAGAAGTGGCATGTCATAGGAAACTTGCAAAGCACATCAATGACTGGAGCTCGAGGGTTGTTGTTTCCTCCAGCACTGCCATAGTTCCCAGACACCGGGCGGATGAAGCGACGGGCCGGAGATGATTGCCGAGCAGGTGAGTACCTACGACGCTCTTCTTCTGGACTCCTCTGCGACCGATTGGCCCTAGGACTATGGCTTGCACTCCTTGACAAGCTTCTGCACTGAGCTTCTGCACTGAGCTCTGGCATGCCCTTGTCATAGAGCTCCAGTTCATCATCTGGTTTACTGACTTCAGATCTTACTGCAGAGCTCATGGCAAGCAGTTTTATTACTTTAATTTATGAATTAAATCTTATACCTTTACTCACAAATGGTAATTTCAAAACATGTGAATTCATAGTCTGTTGCTAGAAAAACAAATACAATGAATAATAAGAAACAATATAAAGAGCAGTAACATGCATACAAGTAGTAAAAAAATTTCTGGAAATTGATAGTCAATGCATTCAGTTTTCTATATGTCACCATGAATGACAACAGCTGTGGGATACCTCAATTAGAGAACAAACATCAAACACCTAAGTTTCATGTTTTGTTATACTTGCAATTCTTTTTTGTGAACAGTTTTGGACAAGAAAGAGATAATTTTTTGATTTTGTGATGGGATGAGATGCAATGAGCTCAAGGAGTCACTAAAAATCATGTACTTCTCTCTTCCATGTTATTAAAAGCATCCACTGAAGAGCTTCATTACTGGCAAAAAGTTCATATGCAATGATTGGTATTTGAGGTTGGAGTTTCCAGTTCATGGTGACTCTCTTAGAAGGAATCATTACAACTGCTGATGAAGAACAGGTAGGGCAGCAATGCACAAGTTGTCAGTAAATACAGGGATGTATTGCAAGAAGAAAGTGTCCACTAATATGTTACATGTCTGCAGCACATTATGATTGAAAAGAGGAACACAAAGATAAGCAGAAATCAGTAAGAATATATGTTTACACTTTAAACTAGAAAAGGAGCAGTAAAAATGAGTGTGTTACATTGAGAGGCAGAATCTGCAGGTTTACATCATAAAAAAGAGCTCTTCCACATTTATAGCACTGGCATGGTTTTCAACGGTAGTACTGACTCTGTACTGTTCAAATCAAACTTGAAATTATGGTGCTAAATTATCAGCATCAAAACTTGCTTTAACCCTGGAACCCTGAAGATGGGTATAGACATCACTAGCCTTGGGCAAACTATACCCATGTTCAGTGCTCCAGGGTTAAATATTGATATCTGAATTTTCTCCTTCCCTTTATAGATTTACTCAGCCAAAGCTTCACCAAAGACAGCATCAGTTATAGTCAGTTTTGCTTTTATATCCTTTTCAAAAGGGGCTAATAACTTCCACAAAAATGGTCTGGTCTGGTTTGCAGGCAAGTAAGAGTTAACCAACCAAAAGTCTATCTCTGTAATATTCAAAGGCTGAGAGGTCTTCATTGTTGTTCATGGTTTCAAGGTGGTTTGAGATCTTAGCAATACTATTGCTTTCAACAGTGGGAACTGCCAATGCTTTAGAGAATTCTATCTCCTTTGAGAAAAAGTGTTGCTAAGAAGTTCTGCCACAGGTTAATACTGTTGGCTGCATGGATGTTTAGTCATTTGTCACACTTTCTCAGGATCTTTGGCTGGAGTAGTTGGGTTGTCCTCTTCAGAGCTCAAATGTAAATTATAATTGAAACCTTCAAAAGCAAGCAACTTTACTTTATCTTCTGGAAATATTTGCAGTTTCTGTTAATAGGGGACATTCAGGGGTTGGACAAAATAATGGAAACACCTAACATTTAGCATCACAATCTTTGAACATGATTTAAACAATCAAAACTTGACATTGTTTTTTGATTACTTTTGTTATTTGATGCTTATTTAAAATAACTTTTTTACAGATATTTAAAAAAGTTGTTATAATTTATCAAAATGGCAGACCTCTCGGACTTTCAAAGAGGCCAAATTGTTAATGCTCGTATGGCAGGCGCTAGCGTAACAAGAATTGTCCGAATTCTTGGCGTTTCAAGAGGTACTGTCTCAAAAGTTATGACTGCCTTAGAAAGAGAAGGAAAAACGTCCTCAGCAAAACACAGGTCAGGCCGAAAGTCGAAGTTGTCTGAGAGAAACCGTCCGACTCTAAACGAATTGTTAAAGAGGATCGCAAGACCACGGCTCTTAAAATCACAGAAGAGCTCATTGAACACCTAAAGAACCCAGTTTCCACAAAAACTGTCTGTCGGGAGCGCACAAATCTGGATTCCATGGAAGAGTTGCAATTAGAAAACCTCTGCTCTCAAAGACAGATGTTTCAAAGTATTTAGAGTGGTGTAGAAACTAGTGATGTACCGATACCAGAAAGAGGTCGATACCCATACTCAATTTTTTCAGGCGCCGATACCGATACCGATTAGTGATGTACCGATACCAGAAAAGCGGCTGATATCGATACTCAATTTTTCAGGCGCCGATACCGATACTTTTATTTTTATAATAAATACTAATACACATTAATAAGACGGAACAATTACGCACTGTTAGGTAACTCAGGATTGCACTCCTGTACAACCATTAATACGTTGCCTCCGATTGCCTGATTGGTGTAAAACTTCACTTTGTACGCAAAGTCACTACTCACTAGAAGGATCTTGGTTGGTTGGTTGGTAGAACTGGAGCCGGAACTACTATATCATGCTCTTTCTCACAGTACACAGGAATCTCCAACTTTGAGCAAGATGAACGCAGAATTTTATTTAATTTAATTAACATAAACTTTGGCAAACATATCCAGTGCCTGAAAAAGATTGTGTATATTTTTTAATGTATTTAAAAGAACCCTTTTAGTAGGACTTGATAGCATTTGGGTGGTTTGGAATGGCTCTGTGTAAACTAAACTTGGCTGAAAGCTAGGGAATGAGCCTCTCCATTTTGGTCATTCTTGCAATTTAGGGGTAAAATGACAATGTTTACATCACAATTTTATTAGATATTGTAAAAGTTTTGGAGTATGATCTACAGTCAAGATGGCCCTAATACTTAATTAATGTGTTAGTCACAAAATTCAAATTTCTTTATATTATTTTTTGTTGAATTTGAATAATAATTAATTTGTTTTTCCATATTAAAGCTAAACTTTACTTGAGTATCTTGTCTAGGTCAGGCTGTAGATGTAATGGAGGATTCAAATAACAGATCCAACAAAGGAAAGAAAAATGACAGATCAAAAAAGATGTCGGCACCAAATCTTATGAGTCACGAAGCCAAATCTTCAGGCAAAGGTAACTATGGGATCAGTTTTTATTGGTACGATGTATGTGAGTAAAATTAATAGAATCTTGTGTATGGGATGCTTTAATCTCATACATTAAAGTTTAAAACTTGGAGTATTAAAAAGTGAGCAGTTGGTGCATGGTTACTCAGACTCAAGTTGGAGACACTATTGCTATGATATCTTTATTTGATTAATTGGTTTCAAAATTTGCTCTAACTAGGATCAAAAATTGTAAGAAAATCAATGAATTGCTCTTGTGCTCTTAGATAATGTAAGTGTAATAGAGAACACCTGTTGCAGGTGTATTTCAGCTATAAATTTGTTCCAGAACTTAATGTCATAGAAATCAAGTTTTCTGCTGTCATACAAGTCAGGTGAACTGGTTAAAACTCTTGTCAAAATCAACTCAAATGTTGTCGGTTGTATTATTTCCTTTGGAGACCATTGACACAATTGACCATCAACCATCTTCAGTTATATTTCTTTTATGAAAAACCTACAGGACAGTTCTCCACTCTCTCTAGGCATGTAGAAAATCCTCTTAAAATGTCAATCATATCTTCTCATACTCACCTCCTCAGTCACAGCTAACTTGTAATTATCAAAATGGAGGCCAATTCTTTCTTTTTAATCTTACAAAGTTATTTTGTCAAGTGTGCTCCCATTGTAGATCCTGCTGATTTTATTTTAATTTCCTGTCAATCATGTCTTGCACAATATGATTTCTTTTTAATCTGCATAGTGGATTCCACTTGCTATCCCACTTATGCTATGAAGATACATGTCATACAAAATTTTTCTTTCATTATGCAAGTGTCAACCCTACCAACTAGAAATGCCTCAATTAAGATCACCTTCTACAATGTTGATTGATACTGCATATGTGAAAGCTTATCCTATTAGAGAGCAGGGGTAATGTAATGGTTAACTTATACTCTGAATTTGTTGTATGAAAATAATTTTATGAATCAGCATTTTCCACAAAATATCTTGATTTTTTGAAAATTTTAGACTATGGAAATTTGCAGTTACTCAAATATGTGCTCGATGTACTCAGTTTATATTGAAGGTTCACATTTTTTAAGGCATCTGAATACCTTAGCAATAATAAGAAAAATTAACTTTTCCAATAATACTATCCAATAAATACTTTATTGGAAACCAGTTGTTCATTCTTTTGAAAATAGATCTATACATTCTCAAGAAATACTGTTATTTTCTATGTGAAATCATGATTTTTGATTTCAAAATGAATTCTCATCCCCGATTTGATATTCCAGGTGGTCGACCAAAAGTTGAAGCTCGAATTTCAGTTGAGGAACTGAGGGCTAAATTCAAGAAGCAAATGTCCCTGCCTGGAAATAAAGATACTACTGATGACATCCCACTATTTGATCCCATGGAAAAGGTGTGATATTAACTAATTGTCCTATTCAGTTAAGATGCTCTACCAATTTTTGGACAAAAGTCTTTTTATATTGGTATGAGGATCTTATGAAATGGGTGAACAAGCACTGAACTAAGTATATATAACTAATTATTTGCCTGCCAATAGGTAATGAATGTCCTATCTGAGTATAATTTAGCTAATGAATGAAGCTAAACAAATCAGTAAGTTTGGACTGTGATTATAGATGTGGCTTTAATTATTACACAATGCTTACTCTTGGAGCATAAATTGCTTCACAGTGCCTACACCTGGAGTGTAAATGACTTCACAATACCAAAGAATTAGATATGCATTTGAAATTGAATTATTAGCCAAAATTAAATTATGGCTGCCATCTTAAATGTGTCTTCAATACAAAAACTGTTTTAACTATGTTTTACCCTGTAAGAGAATTATGTCACACTACAGATACATTCAGTCAGAGAAATGCGTAGTAATTATAAAAAACATTTGTGCTGAGACTAGTATAAAATGACTGTTAAAGTAAAATTAAATACCCCTTCTTCATTTGGTTTATTATGATTAAAGAGTGAATCAGCTGATAAGTTTAAATATTTGTCAGAGTCGAGCAAATCTGATGAAGAGACGTGGAGAGACGGGAGTGGTGTTTGACATGCAGATGGCTGAGCCGCACTGCCTCTGGGACTCAGAGTATCCTGAGTGTCCTGAGCGCTACACCTCTGTCATCAACAGGTAACCTAACATAACAGGCAACTTTGCATGATTAGTGACTTATTATAACAGGTAACCTAATATAACAGGCAACTTTGCATGATTATTAACTTAATATAACAAGTAATACATGAAATAAAACTTATAACTTGTCACTTAATATAATAGGTAACTTTTCAGTTAATGGGTAAGTGACATTATCTGGCCAGTAACTGGGTTGTTAATATTTTAAGATTAACAAGACAAATACGTGTAGATCAGCAGTAAATTCCACATTCAATTTAGTTTTAAGCATTGACAAATTCTAAAGGTAAATCTACATTTTTATATTTACGGTCAATTGATAAATCTGTAAATCAAGAATTTGTCAGGCACATCAATTAATTTGTTGAAGAACGCTTAGTGGGCAAAGCTTGAAATGCGTATGAACTACATGAAGGTAACTGAAATTGTTGTTTTGAGAAGCAAGTTGGAAGAACAAAAAATTAAATGAAATGTTAAACAAAGTATAGTTGAACTAAAGAACAAACTCAGAAAAGAAAAATTTCATGAAATTATTGAATTATGTGAAACAAGGAAGTCAACTTAATGAAACATGGTCTAGAATTTTGCAACATGTGTGTTTTAACCTTTTAAAATAGAGCTAATATTGATGATGTTTGCTGATATCTCCACGTGACAAGATGAGGCTGCCGAATCTGGTGACATAGAAGACTGAACTGGATTGAATAGGGAACCAAGCTGGATTAAATAGGAAATCAAACTGGATTGAATTGGCAACCAAACTTGGTTAAATAGGCTATCAAACTTGGTTAAATAGGCTATCAAAATTGATTAAATAGGCTATCAAACTTGATTAAATAGGCTATCAAACTTGGTTAAATAGGCTATCAAACTTGGTTAAATTGGCAACCAAACTTGGTTAAATAGGCAGCCAAACTTGGTTAAATAGGCAGCCAAACTTGGTTAAATAGGCAGCCAAACTTGGTTAAAAAAGGAACCAAACATAGTTAAATAGGCAGCTAATTTTGATGGTATAGACGCTAAAACTCGATAGAACAGACAGCCTAGTTCTTCACTAACTTGGTCAAGTAGATTGCTCTACTAGAAAGTAGTGAACTTATACAAACTTGGTAAAACAGATGCTATTTCAATAGAAAATTGCTACTGCTAAAGAGGTATATTAATGACTTTCTCGTGCATGCAGGTGCACGGAGCTGGGCCTCTTGGAACGCTGCGTGCGAGTGCCTGCAAGGGCGGCCACGCGCCAAGAGATCCTGTCACAGCATTCTGAGGCTCTCCATGAGCTCGTCAAGAGTTCCGAGACAGAAACCGATGTGGAGAAGCTAGAGGAGATTAGCTCAAGATACAACTCTATTTATTTACACCCTGTGAGCTTTTACAATAACATGTGTGATGTTAAACAATAGTAAAATATGTACAATGGAGGCTATTATGCAGGGTAACCTACTATCATGCAAGATGACTTGCTTTTATGTGAGATAAGCCTCTGTCATGAAGGATAGTCTGCAGTCATGCGTGATAACCTGCGATTTTGCAAGGTAGCCTGCAATCATGCAAGATAACCTACAATTTTGCAAGATAGCCTGATAGCCTGCAATCATGCAATATAACCTTCGATCATGTAGGATAACCTGCTACCACGCAAGATAACCTGTTATGTTCCACCTGTAACATTTGTGTGCAAGATGCAGATCCTGTTGATTTGTTTTACATCCTCATGATACCATCATTGTGTACTTTGTGAACACTTGCAGCAGCCTTGCAGTTCATCTTCCATGGTCTTGCATCAAATTCTGATTCTAATGGCATCAGAATTTAGCTTTCTTGGGGTTCAGCTCACATGAAGTTACTGCACTTAATTCGAAAGTCAATTGTCTGAGTTTTACTGCATAGATTGGCTGAATTATGTGCAAATATTTTATATCGGTATTCATTTCAATGCTGTATTGTATGGAAAGTCTCTCGTGCTTAGCTTTCCTTACTGATATTTGAAAAATTATACAGGTTTAGTGTGTAATACGATGGAGTGTTTAAAGGTCTACAGTTTCTGAAGAGTGTTCGGAAAGTCATTTTGTTTTTAAACTTCTGTTAACAGGCATGTTCCACTATAGAATATAGGAGATAAATGTGAGTTAGAATGATGAATAATTTTGAAAGTGACCTTTTCAGCATCAATGCAGGTTTGGGTGATTATTCCGTTTTTAAACCACTGGTATGAGGATCTTGCTTGAAATAGGCATGTTTAACACGTTTATTGCTGCTGGAAATGTGTACTCTAATGTTTCAAACACCCTGTAGAAATACAGTGGAACGAAACCAATATTCGTATACCTAGAAATTTTAAATTTAATGTTTCCAACGGCACAAAAAGTTGCTATTCAAATTATATTTGTATACTGGGGAATAATAACGAAAAATGCACTGAAAACAAAGAAACCTCAGGTGTTAATAAGTAAAGATATGCTTTTAAGTTATTAGGAAGGACTTTTTTTTAGAACCAAACAAATCTGCCAAATACATGATTGTCCTAGATCAGTCATCAGATGCAGGAACTTGTACCACATGATCTGTTCCAGAAAACAAGCGCGATGGCGGAGCTGGCTGCTGGGAGCTGTGTGGACCTGGTGACCGCCGTGGTGGAGGGGCGGGTTCACAACGGCATGGCCATCGTCAGGTTGGGAGAGTGGGGGCTTATGTTGGAGTGGGATGAGCAGTGGGCAACAAGATGTGGGTAGGGGACAACAAGGTGTGGATAGGGAGCAACGAGGTGTGG
>VCRD01009448.1:0-14681 GCA_006783055.1 Trinorchestia longiramus
ATTTGGAAAATTTCCGCTACTCACGTTCGAATCGCTATTCTAGGCGCGGAGTAAATCTTAATTCGATGTTGTTTCGGCAGATATACTCGATACAGTACACTAACCTGGACTCTTAGTTTCAGGTCCATGGTTTGTATGAATTCACTGCAGAATCCACGAAGTATTTCGCATTGTCATTGAATGAAGATCAGATTTGCTGAAAACACATAGATTATGCTACCTCTAGGTCTTGATAACGTAAATTGAAGGGTGGAAAGCATTAGTAGACTACTCGACACATTTGGCAAAAACCAGAAATCGTCGAGCGAGAGTAAACTACTCTCCTCTAGTCTAGTCTTCTCGTATGATCATATCGCGTTGGCGTCGAGGTGAAGTAGACTACTTGCAGTAGTTCAGTTCACCAGATCCAAGGCTGCAGTAATGCTGCCCAAGTGAAGTGGACTACTCTCAGTTTACTAAGTCCGTATAAGAGAACTAATGTGATTGGATGGAGTTTTCGTTGTGACTTGTGATGGGTTGGTGTTTTCGGCGAAGAAAATTGTGTACCATTCTTCTTTTTGTGGGTAACAAATGTAACTTTCTGACTATCAATTTCGAGCTTAAAAAATTAAATTATTTTTTGTTATTGTGTTTTTGTAAAATAAAGTCATTGTAAAGAATCTAGTAGAACATACATTTGACTAACCTCTAGGTTTGAAAATTAGCTGAAAATAAATATACGATATTAAATCAGCTATGAATTTGTTTGTTACTGTTGAAATAACATTTACAGTACAGGGAGGCCCCGTTTTCATTACACCCCGCTTCTCTAGAAGCTGTAATAATTGCGAGGCACGTCTCGAAGTTACTACAGTACGTAGACAGAAAACGGAGACCATTTTTGTGATGTTTATTTCGCAGTACCTACACTTAACATCAATATTAATTATTATTCAGATGAGGTTATTAGACACAATTGGTTCAGGAATTAGTCTTTATAACAGAAGAAATGTTAACAGTGGCTATATATAATACATACGCAATGCATGTATATAATACAACAAACAAGAGATTGATAACCAATTATTTAATGTGATATAACAGAATAAAATATTGTCAGTTTTCAGGGTCACGTTCAATTATTTTAACGTAACCCCCCCCCCCCAAAAAAAAAAAGATATTTGTTCACGGATCTTCACTGATCTCAATTACGGAACAGTCAATAATCACATCTGCTTGTGAAGTTTCATCAGGTGATGATGTGGACGGCTTCAAAGTAAAACAAGAATGATATTTATCATTCTTTTTTCATTGTATATTGATCGACACACTTGATGACTGTTAGTAATGTCACGGGAGAACTTACAGAATCTTTCAGAATTACGATCTTGAAGTTCTAACAACTTCATGGCATCGGAAATTTGTGAAAAGGCCTCATCAAGTTTAGTTGCATTGTTCATTTTTACCTTTTTACTGGTGTTTGTTCGGTGTCAGAATCAACCTCACTATCGCTGTCAGTCTCACTAGAAAAGTTTAACACTCCATCGTTATCTTCTGAAAAACACACCATCAAATTTTCAATGTCATCTTCACTAACATTTAGCTTTAACTCTTTTGCTAATCCTATATCTTGCTTTGAATCATCAATAGAGACATTGAAGACATCGACATTGTTTAAGAAAAACTGGGGACATTAATTTTTCCTGACCCGACAAAGTTTTCGTTTTTTAGTTTTTCCAGACAAAGTATCAAACTAATGACTCACCTATACTGAGTGAGAGTTATGCTATGGTTGAATTTTAATATTTTTAATTCAATTGCTACTTTAAACTTTCATCACAGAGCTTTCATCAGCTGATTCTGGCAAAAAATACCGTAATGTACGCTAAGTTGAGCCCTCAAGACCATTTTTTTATTCTAACTTATAGAAAATGAAATGTTTGAGAAGGTACAATTATATAATAACTTCGAGTCATGTCTTGTTTTTATTACCATTTGACATAATCTGAGTCGTGATTTTGGTAATAAAAGAGGGACCTTCCTGTATATAGACCTGGGGGACGGCTCATAACTGCAAATAATATACAAAAACCTTGCTTAATAGTTTGTAATACATCATTTTAGGTTACTATCGGGTATTAGCGTAAGTTTTATCCGTTTCTTGATTTATTATTTTACTGTACGATTATTTTAATCGTACACATGTGCGGCTATCATTATTAATATTGATATTATTTGGGTCAATAATATTGTAATTAATACAATATTATTGACCCAAATTTACACTCCAAGCAATGAGCACATTAGGCATATTTTGCTACATGAATTTCAAAAGGGACGAACACATACGGAAACCATATTGCAACCGAAAGGAGTCGTAGAAGATGATTTCATGTTTCAAAAAGGAAGCCTTTAGTCTTACGGACAAGCTAAGAAAACAATGCTCAAAAAGACTCAGTTTTGAAGAACTTATTGCTGGCTGCCATTGATGATTCTTTCAAAACAACTAGAACAATGAGCAAGAAGTTTAACGTGAGCTGTATGACCATTTATCAAGAAATGATAAAAATTACTAAAGTCTTCAAGGCTGGAAAACTGAGTACACACGACACAGTACAGTAAAGAAAATTAAGAGCACATGGGGGTTGGCAATAACCACCCCAAAGACGGTTTTCAGGCGGTGACGTCATCTATGATGTGAAAGTTCTGGGCAATTTTTTGGAAAGGCGAGGCGGCAAATACCGATATGACACAAAGTAAAAACCCTGACGGCTGGTTTCGAACCTCCATAGCTAAGAATTACTACCCATTTTCCCATTTCTCTAACCATTTGGCCACGAGATCTATAACCGACGGTGACGTTTAAACCAATTCAACAATAGAACAACGATGTGGGCCTGGAAGGTTCAATGTCAAAATTAACAAGCACGTCTAATATTGTATTCATGAACCTCACTTAATAATAACATTTATGGAACAAGTACATATGACTTTTCTGTTACGTAGTTTGCAAGAAAAATAACAGAAAAATGAAAGAATTCAACTTGTCGGACTGAAACTCCTTTCTGTATTACTTGATCTAGAAAACTAGATCTAGATCTACTAAAAATATTTTTTGGTTTTAATTTATCGTATTCTCATAGCGAATATCAAGAGTAATGAAGTTATTTTTGCACCCTCTATTATGTATGAACTGAGTGCACTCAGAGCATCCCAGAATATCGTATTCAACAGTATCATTGTGGGTATGAAAATGGAATTTCAATGGTAGAAGCGGAGCTACAATCAAATTAAAGAGAAAATTAGATAATCCTAATAATTTTTTTATGCTCATGTGCATTGTTTGTTTAATTCTATCGAAGCACTTTATTAAATCTCGTAATTCTTATCTAAATTATATGTATATTTGTAGTAGCGAATGCGACACACCAGCATTAGACCATTGTTTCAAGATGTTTCCAATTGTTTTTTATTCTTTTGAAATCAGCATAAATTTGACAAAGTGACCGTTGGCCTGAAACTCACGTGCATGATTTTGTTGAAGAATTTCAACATAGGCCGCTATTTCCATCAAACAACTCCTCTTGTTCTAATTTGGTCTAGTTTTAAGTGCCTACTTCAAATTGCTATACAACCAATGATTTTAGAGTCCATAATTTCTTTATCTTAGGCCAACTGGAAAAATGTTTCCCACTCAAGCTGAAAATGTTTCCCATTCAAAATGTTTCCCATTCAGACTATGACCTTTTAGGAGATACAAAATTTATTCAACAAAAATACCTAGCGCGAAACAATGGATATCCAACGTTAGTTTCAATTTATTCAGCTTAAATCGTAAATATAAAATTTATGTGAGTGGTTGCTCTATATGGCCTAAATTATTCACTCAATACACAGGCTAACACTTGATTCAGTGGCGATAGTTTTTGAGCTGTTATAATGTATATTTCGCGTGCTAATTTCAGGTATGCCGTCCATTTTGTCAAACATCTCCATTTTTCGCGAAATATTCATCGGTTTATCCGTATTAACCCGTTTTATATTGCTCACACGAATCATATAATAAAACAAAGACTGTAAACAGTTTATTGTCACGAATATACAAATGCATGGAACAAAACCCAATACACGTTCAAAATAATGCAAGTGAAACCATAAATAAAATGAGCATTAGTTTGCAATCTTGTTTTATGGAATATTCGTGAATTATTAACTTCGGTAATAAGGTTGTTTTATCAGTTTTATTATCATTCTGTCGTCCTATGCGTATTCCATCGTCCGCGTGTTACGTCAGAGTATACATTTTAAGTTTCTTTTTATCATTGTATTACTTATCATAGTAGATGTTCTCAAAAAATACTTTTAAATTCAGGAATTTCTAAATTTATTCGGGTTGTATTACATTCTGTATGTATCAACATTTTTGGAAACGAATGGATTCAGTATTTGTTTTCTATTCGCTGAGATCATTGTGTTAACATTGCTATAGTTACTATCTTAGAAGTTTATCTGGTTTAAAAATACTATCACTGAAATTTACGACGGTAAGACAGTACTTAAAGGTATCAGACAAAATTAAGTAAACAATAGAATTATCTTGTCTATAAAAATTGTTGCTTCATTACACAGTAGCAACAAACCCTATTTAAATAAGTAGGACATTGAAACCCTCACATTTTCTGCTTTGAAAATCTTTTCTTGTATATACTCGTATGAACGAGCGTATTTTTTAAAACTGAGTTGTAAAATTAAAATAAGTGCTGTCATTCTTATAATTAATATTTTAAGTACACAGAGATATTTAAAGTATACCAAACTATTGATTGAGCTGCAAAATAATTAATTCATATGGACTAAAATAATTACACCAGAAGGAGAGGCACGACCTAGCCCTCTCGAGCAACCAATCGCAGAGCAGCTTTAAAAGGCGCCTAGGTAAAGCTATACTCGCAATGAAGGGCAAAAATTCGCGTTCGGCATGAAATTTAAAGGAGACGACTGTTGAGTAGTCTACTTTAGCTGTCCCGTGCTGTTGCTGACGAAGCGATTAAAGAGCCGACTACGATCTAAAGTCTACTTTATATTTTTCACGGGAAAAAATTTAAGTTGTCCACTAATGCTGTCCACCTTTCAATTGACATTATACGAAAACATATAGAAAAACATTCTATTTTATGTCTTATATGATGAAGGTATGCAAAAGTAAATCGCACACCATGTTTTTTCAAAGATTTATGTGAATTTGAACATTTGTCCTACTCGCGTTCGAATCGCTATTCTAGGCGCAGAATAACGTTCATTTCGCCGTTGTTTCGGCAGATATACTCGAAAAACCACCCTTATATGTACTTTTAGTTTCAGATCCATGGTTTGCATGAATTCACTGCAGAATCCACGAAGTTTCTCACATTGTCATTGAATTAGGTACAAAATGTCCGAAAACACATAGATTATGCTACCTCTAGATATCAATAACTTCAATTGGCATTATACGAAAACATATAGCAAAAATCTTCTATTTTGTGTGTCATTTCTTGAACATATGCAGAGTTACATAGCATACCATGTTTTATCATAGATTTGTGCAGATTTAAAAATTGGCACTACGGACGTTCGAATCGCTATTCTAGGTGCAGAGTAAATCTCCATTGGATGTTGTTTCGGCATATATACTCGATACAACACACTAACATGGACTTTCATTTTCAGATCCGTAGTTTGCATAAACTCACTAAAGAATCCACGAGCTTTTTCACATTGTCATTGAATGAATGGCATAATGAACGAAAACATAAAGATTATGATACCTCTAGTTCCCAATAACCTCAATTGGCATTACACGAAAACCTATCGACAAAAGGTTATATTTTAGGTCTGATTTGTTGAAGGTATGCAGATGTACATCGCATTCCATGTTTTATTAAAGATTTGTGCAAATTTAAAGGTATGCCTCTACTCACGTTTAATCGCTATTCTAGGCGCGGAGTGAATCTCAATTCGATGTTGTTTCGGCAGATATACTCGATATAGCACACTAACATGGACTTCCCGTTTCAGATCCATAATTTACATGAATTCACTGCAGAATCAACGAGGTTTTTCACATTGTCATTGAATGACTTACCAAATGGCCAAAAACACATGGATTATGCTACCCCTCGGTGTGAATACCTGCAATTGGCATTATACGAAAACCTATGGCGAAAATCTTTTATTTTGTGCCTGATTTGTTAAAGGTATGCAGAAGTACATTGCATTCCATGTTCTATCAAAGATATACTCAAATATGAAAAATTGCCCCTACTCACGTTCGTATCGCTATTCTAGGCGCAGAGTAAATATCATTTCGCTGTTGTTTCGGCAGAAATACTCGATACAGTACACTAATATGGACTTTTAGTTTCAGATCCATGATTTGCATGAATTCATGTAAACCACGGATCTGAAACTGAAAGTTCATGTTAATGTGCTGTATCGAGCATATCTGCCGAAACAACATCCAATTGAGATTTACTCTGCGCCTAGAATAGCAATTCGAACGTAGATAGACACAATTTCACAAATTCGCGTAAATCCTGGATAAAACATGATGTGCAATGTATTTTCCGTACTTTCAACGAATCAGACTCATAATCGAAGATTTTGGCTATAGGTTTTCGTATAATGCCTATTGAATGTTTGGTAATTAGAAGTAGCATAATCTGTATGTTTAAGGCAATTCTGCACTTCATTCAATAAAAATGTGAAAACCCTCGTGGATTTCGTTGTGAATTCACACAAACCACGGATCTGAAACTGAAAGTTTAAGTTAATGTGCTGTATCGAGTATATCTGCGGAAACAACATCCAATGTAGATTTACTCCGCGCCTTGAATAGCAATTCGAACATAGGTAGAAACAATTTCGAAAGTTCGCTTAAATCTCGGATAAAACATGATATGCAATGCATTTCTGCGTACCTTCAACGAATCAGACACATAATTAAAGATTTTCTCTATAGGTTAACGTATAGTGCCAATTGAGAGTTTTGATAATTAAAGTAGCATAATCTGTGTGTTTTCGGCTATTCTGCACTTTATTCAATAACAATGTGAACACCCTCGTGGGTTTTACAACAAATTCCTACAAAACACGGATCTAAAACTTAAAGTTCATGTTTGTGTGCTGTATCGAGCATATCTGCCGAAACAACATACAATTGGTCCAGTTTCAACGTATCAGACACACAACAGAAGATTTTCGCCATAGTTCTTCGTACATATAGTGCCAATTGAATGTTTTGATACCTAGAAGTAGCATAATCTGTGTTTCCGCCAATTCTGTACTTCATTCAATAACAATGTAAAACCCTCGTGAAATTCGCTGTGAATTCACACAAACCACGGATCTGAAACTGAAATTTCATGTTAGTGTGCTGTATCGACCACATCTGCCGAAACAATATCCAATTGAGATTTACTCTGCGCCTAGAATAGCAATTCGAACGTAGGTCGGAGCAATTCAGCAAATTCGCGTGAATCTTGGATAAAACGTGATATACAATGTATTTCTGCATACCTTCAACTAACCAGAGACAAAATGGAAGATTTACGCTATAGGTTTTCGTATAATGCCAATTGAATATTTGATACCTAGAAGTAGCTTTATCTGTGTGTTTTTGGCAATTCCGCACTTTATTCAATGACAATGTGAAAACCTTCGTGGATTTCGCAGTGAATTCATGCAATCCACGGATCTGAAACTGACAGGTCACGTTAGTGTGCTGTATCGAGCATATATGCCGAAACAACATCCAATTGAGATTTACTCTGCGCCTAGAATAGCAATTCGAACGTAGGTAAAAACAATTTCGCCAATTCGCGTAAATCTTGGATAAAACATGATATGCAATGTATTTTTGTGTACTTTCAACGAATCAGACACATAATAGAAGATTTTCGCTGTAGGTTATCGTATAATGCCAATTGAAGCTTTTGATAATTAAAGTAGCATAATCTGTGTGTGTTTTGGCAATTCCGCACTTTATTCAATGACAATGTGGAAACCCTCGTAGATTTCGCAATGAATTCATGCAAACCACGCATCTGAAATTGAAAGTTCATGTTAGTGTGCTGTATCGAGCATATCTGTCGAAAGAACATCCAATTGAGATTTACTCTGCGCCTAGAATATCAATTCGAACGCAGGTAGAAACAATTTCGTAAATTCGCGTAAATCTTGGATAAACATGATATGCAATGTATTTCTGCATACTTTCAACGAATCAGACACAAAATAGAAGATTTTCGCTATGTGTTTTCGTATAATGCCAATTGAATATTTTGATACCTAGAAGTAGCATAATCTGTGTGTTTTCGGCAATTCTGCATTTCATTCAATGACAATGTAAAAACCCTCGCTCATTTCGCAGTGAATTCGTGCAAACCAGGAATTGGAAATTGAAAGTTCATGTTAGTGTGCTGTATCGAGCATATCTGCCGAAAGAACATCCAATTGAGATTTACTCTGCGCCTAGAATATTAATTCGAACGTAGGAAGAAACAATTTCGCAAATTCGCGTAAATCTTGGATAAACATTATATGCAATGTATTTCTGTATACCATAAATGAATCAGACACAAAATAGAAGATTTTCGCTATATGTTTTCGTATAATGCCAATTGAATGTTTTGATACCTAGAAGTAGCATAATATGTGTGTTTTCGGCAATTCTACACTTCAATCAATGACAATGTGAAGACCCTTGTGGATTTTGCAGTGAATTCATGTGAAGCACGGATCTGAAACTGATAGTTCATGTTAGTGTTCTCTATCGAGCATATCTGCCAAAACAACATCCAATTGAGATTTACTCTGCGCCTAGAATAGCAATTGTAATGTAAGTAGACACAATTTCGCAAATTCGCCTAACTCTTGGATATAACATTATGTGCGATGTATTTTTGCGTAATTTCAACGAATCAGGCTCATAATAGAAGATTTTCGCTATAGGTTTTCGTATAATGCCAATTCAATGTTTTTATACGTAGAAGTAGCATAATCTTTGTTTTATAGGCAATTCTTCATTTCATTCAATTACAATTTGAAAAACCTCGTGGTTTCGCGATGAATTCATGCAAACCACAAATCTGAAACTGAAAATTCATTTAGTGTGCTGTATCGAACATATCTGTCAAAACAACAAACAATTGAGATTTACTCTACACCTAGAATAGCAATTCGAACGTATGTAGGAGCAATTTTGTAAATTCGCGTGAATCTTCGATAAAACATGATATGCATTATATTTCTGAATATGTTCAACGAATCAGACACAAAATAGAAGATTTTTTCGATAGGTTTTCTTATAATGCCATTTGAATGTTTTAATACCTAGAAGAAGCATAATCTGTGTGTTTCCACAGTTCTGCACTTCATTGAATGACAATGTGAAAACCCTCGTGGATTTCGCAGTGAATTTCGCATCATGGTGAATGGATTTTGCATCACCAGCTTGGTCGACTGATCACCAGCTTGGTCGACTGATCACCAGCTTGGTCGACTATCACCAGCTTGGTCGAGTCATCACCAGCTTGGTCGACTGATCACCAGCTTGGTCGACTCATCATCAGCTTGGTCGACTCATCACCAGCTTGGTCGACTGATCACCAGCTTGGTCAACTATCACCAGCTTGGTCGACTGATCACCAGCTTGGTCGACTGATCACCAGCTTGGTCGACTGATCACAGGCTTGGTCGACTATCACCAACTTGGTCGACTGGTGAGCGAATCTGCTTGCGAGTGGGAAGACCCGGGTTCGAATCCCGCTGCCGACATGGTTGACGCGGCTAGAAATACGGCATGGGACTTGGGTAAACAACCGAATAATTATCGAAGTAATTATCCGACCCAAGAATGGGCCAGAAGGTTCGTTCCTATAGCCTCATTCTATTCCATTCTATTCTATTCTAATTCATGCAAACCACGGATCTGAAACTGAAAGTTCATGTTCATGTGCTGTATTGAGCATATCTGCCAAAACAACAAACAATTGAGATTTACTATGCACCTAGAATAGCAATTCGAACGTATGTAGGAGCAATTTTGTAATTTTGCGTAAATCTTCGATAAAACACGATATGCAATGTATTTCTGCATACCTTCAACGAATCAGACACACAATAGAAGATTTTCGCTATAGGTTTTGTATAATGCTAGTTCAATGTTTTGATACCCAGACGTAGCATAATCTGTGTTTTCGGTAATTCGCACTTTATTCAATGAAAATGTGAAAACCCTCGTGGATTTCGCAGTGAATTCATGCAAACCGGGACTCTGAAACTGAATATTCATGTTAGTGTGCTGTATCGAGCATATCTGCCGAAACAACATCCAATGTAGATTTACTCCGCGCCTTGAATAGCAATTTGAACATAGGTAAAACAATTTCGCAAATTCGCTTAAATCTCGGATAAAACATGATATGCAATGTATTTCTGCGTACCTTCAACGAATCAGACACATAATAAAACATTTTCTCTATAGGTTATCGTATAATCCCAATTGAGAGTTTTGATAATTAAAGTAGCATAATCTGTGTGTTTTCGGCAATTCTGCACTTCATTCAATAACAATGTGAACACCCTCGTGGGTTTTACAACAAATTCCTACAAAACACGGATCTAAAACTTAAAGTTCATGTTTGTGTGCTGTATCGAGCATATCTGCCGAAACAACATACAATTAGTCCAGTTTCAACGTATCAGACACACAACAGAAGATTTTAACTATAGTTCTTCGTATAGTGCCAATTGAATGTTTTGATACCTAGAAGTAGCATAATCTGTGTTTCCGCCAATTCTGTACTTCATTCAATACCAATGTAAAACCCTCGTGAAATTCGCTGTGAATTCACACAAACCACGGATCTGAAACTGAAATTTCATGTTAGTGAGCTGTATCGAGCACATCTGCCGAAACAATATCCAATTGAGATTTACTCTGCGCCTAAAATAGCAATTCGAACGTAGGTAAAAACAATTTCGCAAATTCGCGTAAATCTTGGATAAAACACGATATGCAATATATTTTTGTGTACCTTCAACGAATCAGACACATAATAGAAGATTTTTGCTATAGGTTATCATATAATGCCAATTGAAGGTTTTGATAATTAAATTAGCATAATCTGTGTGTTTTCGGCAATTCTGCACTTCATTCAATAAAAATGTGAAAACCCTCGTGCGTTTTACAACGAATTCCTCCAAACCACGGATCTGAAATTGAAAGTTCATGTTAGTGTGCTGTATCGAGCATATCTGCTGAAACAACATATAATTGGGATTTACTCGGCGCTTAGAATAGCAATTCAAATGCAGGTAGGAGCACTTTTGGAAATTCGCGTTAATCATGGATAAAACATGATATGCAATGTATTTCTGCATACTTTCAACTAACCAGAGACAAAATAGAAGATTTTTGCAATAGGTTTTCGTATAATGCCAATTGAATATTTTATACCTAGATTTAGCGTAATCTGAGTATTTTTGGCAATTCCACACTTTATTCAATGACAATGTAAAAACGTTCGTGGATTTCGCAGTGAATTCATGCAAAACACAGATCTGAAACTGACAGTTAACGTTAGTGTGCTGTATCGAGCATATATGCTGAAACAACATCTAATTGGGATTTACTCTGCGCCTAGAATAGCAATTCGAACGTAGGTAGGAACAATTTAGCAAATTTACGTGAATCTTCTATGAAACATGATATGCAATGTATTTCTGCATACCTTCATCTAACCAGAGACAAAATAGAAGATTTTCGCTATAGGTTTTCGTATAATGCCAATTGAATATTTGATACCAAGAAGTAGCTTACTCTGTGTGTTTTCGGCAATTCTACACTTTATTCAATGACAATGTGGAAACCCTCGTAGATTTCGCAGTGAATTCATGCAAACCACGCATCTGAAACTGACAGTTCATGTTAGTGTGCTGTATCGAGCATATCTGCCGTAACAACGTGGAATTGAGATTTACTCTGCGCCCAGGATAGGAATTCGAACGTAGGTAGGAGCAATTTTGCAAATTCGCTTAAATAATGGATAAAACATGATATGCAATGTAATTCTGCATACCTTCAACGAGTCAGACACAAAATGGAAGATTTTCCCAATAGGTTTTCGTATAATGCCAATTGAATGTTTTGATACCCATAAGTAGCATAATCTGTGTGGTTTCGGAAATTCTGAACTTCATTCAATGACAATGTGAAAACCCTCGTGGATTTTGCAGTGAATTCATACGAACCACGGATATGATATTGAAAGTTCATGTTAGTGTGCTGTATCGAGCATATCTGCCGAAAGAACATCCAATTGAGAATTACTCTGCGCCTAGAATATCAATTCAAACGTGGGTAGAAACAATTTCGCAAATTCGAGTAAATCTTGGATAAATATGATATGCAATGTATTTCTGCATACTTTCACCGAATCAGACACAAAATATAAGATTTTCGCTATGTGTTTTCGTATAATGCCAATTGAATGTTTTGATACCTAGAAGTAGCATAATCTGTGTGTTTTCGGCAATTCTGCATTTCATTCAATGACAATGTGAAACTCTCGTTCATTTCGCAGTGAATTCGTGCAAACCTAGGATCTGAAACTGACACTTCACGTTAGTGTGCTATATCGAGCATATCTGCCGAAACAACATCCAATTGAGATTCACTCTGCGCCTTGATTAGCAATTCCAATGTAGGTAGAAATAATTTCGCTTAAATCTTGGGTAAAACATCATATGCAATGTATTTCTGCGTACCATCGACGAATCAGACACATAATAGAAAATTTTCGCTCCAGGTTTTATTATAATGAAATTTAATGTTTTCATAATTAGAAGTAGCATAATCTCTGTGTTTTCGGCAATTCTGCACTTCATTCAATAACAATGTGAAAACCCTCGTGAGTTTTACAATGAATTCCTGCAAACCATGGATCTGAAACTGAAAGTTCATGTAAGTGTGCTGTATCGAGCATATCTGCCGAAACAACATATAATTGAGATTTATTCTGCGCCTAGAATGGTAATTCAAACGTACGTAGTAGCAATTTTGGAAATTCGCGCGAATCTTGGATAAAACATGATGTGCGATGTATTTCTGCATACCTTCAACTAACCAGAGACAAAATAGAAGATTTTCGCCATAGGTTTTCGTATAATGCCAATTGAATATTTGATACCTAGAAGTAGCGTAATCTAAGTGTTTTTGGCAATTCCGCACTTTATTCAATGACAATGTGAAAACGCTCGTGGATTTCGCAGTGAATTCATGCAAAACACAAATATGAAACTGACAGTTCTCGTTAGTGTGCTGTATCGAGCATATCTGCCGAAACAACATCTAATTGAGATTTACTCTGCGCCTAAAATAGCAATTCGAAGGTAGGTAGACACAGTTTCGCAAATTTGCGTAAATCTTGGATAAAACATGATGTGCAATGTATTTTTGCGTATTTCAACGATTAAGACTCTTAATAGAAAATTTTTGCAATAGGTTTTCATATAATGCCAATTGAAAATTTTTATAATTAGAAGTAGCATAATCTGTGTGTTTTAAGCCATTCTGCAGTTCATTCGATGACAATATGAAAAACCTCGTGGATTTCGCGATGAATTCATACAAACCACGGATCTAAAACTGAAAGTTCATGTTAGTTTGCTGTTTCGTGCATATCTGCCGAAATAATATCCAATTGAGATATACTCTGCACCTAGAACAGCATATCGAACGTAGGTAGGAGAAATTTTGTAAATTCGCGTGAATCTTGGATAAAACATGATATGAATGTATTTCTGTATACCATAAATGAATCAGACACAAAATAGAAGATTTTCACTATATGTTTTCGTATAATGCCAATTGAATGTTTTGATACCTAGAAGTAGCATAATCTGTGTGTTTTCGGCAATTCTACACTTCATTCAATGACAATGTGAAGACCCTTGTGGATTTTGCAGTGAATTCATGTGAAGCACGGATCTGAAACTGATAGTTCATGGTAGTGTTTTGTATCAAGCATATCTGCCAAAACAACATCCAATTGAGATTTACTCTGCGCCTAGAATAGCAATTGTAATGTGAGTAGACACAATTTCGCAAATTCGCCTAACTCTTGGATATAACATTATGTGCGATGTATTTTTGCGTAATTTCAACGAATCAGGCTCATAATAGAAGATTTTCGTTATAGGTTTTCGTATAATGCCAATTGAATGTATTTATACGCAGAAGTAGCTTAGTCTTTGTGTTATAGGCAACTCTTCATTTCATTCAATTACAATTTGAAAACGCTCGTGGTTTCGCGATGAATTCATGCAAACCACAAATCTGAAATTTAAAATTCATGTTAGTGTGCTGTATCGAACATATCTGTCAAAACAACAAACAATTGAAATTTACTCTACACCTAGAATAGCAATTCGAACGTATGTAGGAGCAATTTTGTAAATTCGCGTGAATCTTCGATAAAACATGATATGCATTGTATTTCTGAATATGTTCAACGAATCAGACACAAAATAGAAGATTTTTTCGATAGGTTTTCTTTTAATGCCATTTGAATGATTTAATACCTAGAAGAAGCATAATCTGTGTGTTTTCCACAATTCTGCACTTCACTGAATGACAATGTGAAAACCCTCGTGGATTT
>VCRD01009449.1:0-14681 GCA_006783055.1 Trinorchestia longiramus
ACACGGCAGACACCACCACACGGCAGACACCACCACACGGCAGACACCACCACACAACAGACACCACCACACGGCAGACACACGTAGTGCGCGGACGCTATCAGTGGGCGAGCGGTAACTCAGAACCGGTCTCCTAGTCCCCCTCCAGCACCTCAAGTGGGGAGCAGCGAATGAACCCAACACACAAGTGATCCCATCCCCCAAATACACACACACACACACGTGAATCCCCCCTCCCTCTGGCGGGGCTGCCTAACTTACCTGCAGATTAATTTTGCCGCCTGTAATACAGAGTGCGGCAACGTAATTTCCCTTTTTTAAAGCAAAGCGCTTTGAAAAATAGGAATTGTACTGCTGCAGCCTGTATGTGACATTTCCTCACCCCTTCCAACATACTCGTATTTACTAACGGATGTAGTTCAATGAACTACTCCAGGTTGCTGTAAGTTAATTGAAAGGCTACAACGCGTAGACTACAACGCTACACAACGATAGGCTACAACGTAGACTTCATACACAAAAATACAGCAGACATTGTAAAATAAGAAATGAAAGTTCAAAGCCCCAAAATTGAAATTTTAGTTCAGTGAAGTAAAACAAAAACACACAATTCAATCTCACCGGCATTTCCCCCGTGCCCACGAATAGCAACGCACATCATTTACACAATGGAACACAAACGTAATGTTCAATTCAACTCAAAGTTAAGCAACATTTACACATTTCGCAAATTCAGGTCATTATACGGAAAGTAAGCAACATTTAAAGATTACAAGAAAGTGATCTAATATGATTTAACCAGCAGCCATCACTAACACGATACTATTCAACACAATCTGCACTCGAGAACATCAAAGAAAACACGTTTCGAACACCCGAGCAAACAGCCAGCTGCATATAATTGCAAGACACTTTGCTTTACAGTAAACCACGGAACGTTTTAACGGAATCGTCCACCTCTCTGAAAGCGATCGTAACTCGCACAAACCGCATCGTGGAGACGTCGACTAGTCGAAGGAAATAATCACGCTCTAGGACCCTGCATGCACTACGACTTATGAGCAGTTATATGTTCATAAGGAGAGTAGAATATGTACGTGTGTAAAGCAAGGCGCGCCTGTAAACGCAGGGTTGCAACTTTTGATGTACACTCACACGTGTATGAAATATGAAAAGTAGCGCCCCTCATATTGAGCTTGAAAAGTTGGGACGGGAATAGCAAAGAAATAAGAACCAAAAAACAAAATGATTACAATAAATTGAGAATCAAATACTGAATAAGGGATTACTATGAATGCATTCAAAAGCTGCCAAATGTTTAAATACAAAAAAACTTACCGCAGACTGTAACCAGTCCACGTAGTACGACATATCTGGCACGTCCATAGACCAAATTCGCTGCGAGTATAGCAGAAGCAAGCACTAAAAAAATCGGTACCCAGTGCACGTAGACATCAGTGCGTTAAAGACAATTTCGTTCCTTGAAGAGGAAAGAGCGACGCATCGAGGAGCCACTGAATGAGATAGGGTTCACCAGGCGTACCCCGCCGTTTTTTATTCCCGTCACAAAACTTGAGACAACTCACTATCCAACTTGATCCAACATCCAAATCATTCAACACATCCAGCCACAACTTGAGTCAGAGGGCTCATCAGTAGTACCTGAGTCGTCTGAATACGCAAGAACTCGTACAGCACATCGTGGTACGGGCACGACCACGCACTTGAGCAGGATGTACGTGGGGCCTAAGCCCCCTTCTCAGAGGCACACAAGAGGCGCTTTCTACAGCACAGAGTATTCCTCTATAGCAACTGAACGCGCTCGCCAGATGGAAATCATGCCCAAGTATAAGCGACGGGCATCTCGTCTCGTCTTTGTTTTAATCCTATTAGTCGACTGTGTGTATGTGCCGACTCCTCAAGCTGCTCAGGTCTGTGTTTGTATTAAATACTTACATTAATTTTAATTTGTACCGTCCTCAAAATTATCTTTAAGCACACGAAATGAATGAATCCATTGTACAAAGTTCAGAAAAATGCACACGAGTTTTATTATTAACTACGTTTTGAAACAACCTAACAAAGAAGCCCAAAAAGTCCCTACACCTTCAGAGCATTCGCACTGAAAATTAGAAATTCACTGAGAAAAAAAACGGACTGGACACACATCCAACGAACAAAAGTGTCCCCGCCATCTTGTCTGGTTCATGACGAGAATTTTTTTACTGAAAGACGTTGACGCACACGCCCTGACGGTAGGAGAGCAGTAGCAGCAGGGCACAAACTTGCTGTCTTACGTGTAAAAAATTGTCTCCTCAGGGCAGGAGGCTGCAACGCATACAGGTGACTGGCCGCATCAGCAGAGAACCTCACTGTCTCTCTCTCTCGGCCCCAAATTAAGAACGGGTAAGAATAATCAAGAAAATCAAGATTCTTTTTCTTCGAAAACACTCAGTTTCGTTAAGCAGGAGTACCATTTGAACCCTAATGAAGAATTAGCGACGATGACACAATAAAGAAAGATTTGTGGGCGGGTCACTAACAAAGCTGACTCGCTTCGATTACGTATCTCGTTTTCGTCATTCAAACATAGAAGCAAAAACCTAGCCAAGTGTATTTAGATCGGGCAACTCCTCGAGCGAATAAATAAGGAAAAGTTACATTTTATGCAGTAAATAAGTGTCAGACACATCAAAATGTGCACGCACCAAGAAGCATATCAAAATGTGCACGCACCAAGAAGCATATCAAAATGTTCACGCACCAACAGGCACATCAAGATGTGTGTGCAGCAACATGCACATCAAGATGTGTGTGCAGCAACAGGCACATCAAGATGTGTGTGCAGCAACAGGCACATCAAGATGTGTGTGCAGCAATAGGCACATCAAGATGTGTGTGCAGCAATAGGCACATCAAGATGTGTGTGCAGCAATAGGCACATCGAGTGTGACAGCTCATTACGCATACGTTAGCAAGTTTTCAATTACCTACAGAAAAAATGAAGATGCAAGTTCAGACTAACTATAATCTAATTTACAGGATGAATGCACGAGATTCGAGGAGGTAGGCAGCACCAGATGCTTACTGCCGAATACAAGGTTCTAACGAACACTTCAATGAATGCCAGTTTTACACTTGAATATCACACTAATTAATTAGCCTTGTTATATTAATAGAATCCATAACTATATTCATTTCACAAGTTACCTACAACCATAGTCTTAAATCAACGGTATTCTCCTTGGAGGCCCTAAAGTCTTCCCTCCATCCAGGGAAGGTCAATCCTACTAAGGGATCACGTCAAGCACAAGTACGGCCCCCTGAACCTGTGCTCGTAAACGCAATGTAATTGCAAGCTGAACCCACTTCTACCAACACGCAGTAACACGCAACATTTTGGCGAGGATGACTGCAGCCAATTATGTTTAACGCTGAAATTTCAGTTAAGTTCATGGCAAGAGAGACCTGAAGCAACGTTTAAGTGCGGACAGTACTTAGCGCTTTAGCTCCATTCACAAACGCTATGCTTTCAGACCTTTACTATGCTCTAAGCAGCGGCCACTACGAGGCTTAGTTATCCCTTAAACCTTCCAGTCATTAACTCGGCGCACATTTAACTTCGTCACAGTTTTCATGCGCATACGAGAATTCAACTGTGAACTAAGTATAACCTCTGCAGACAAGGCACATCATTGTAGTAGAAAACTTCTAATACTCGTTTACAGTCCACCACACAAGATTCCAATTCCCACTAATGAACCTAACTAGACGTAGCCGAGATATAGTGAACGAAACAAGTATACTTTTGTAAATGAACGTAACTACATCATGTCGACAGCGCAAATTTAATAATGTTCAACTAATTGGACACTTCTTTGAAGGTTAAGACGCACGCTAGTTTTTCAAGCAAATGCCACATGAAAACACGATTTCCAAAACGAACAAGTAGAACTCATACACGAACAACAGGTAGTACACAAAATTACTGGGAAAATAGAAGTCAATAAGCAGAGGCCGCTGTACTGGAGAAGACGTGTCTTCTTCATGCACCAACTAAGACAGTCGTGAGCTGGGAAATATGACTTCATTAGTGTTCTGAGTGAGAAACTCCACGTTCTTCTAATTTCTTTTTCACACTCTCTACAAGAATTAATTGCCTCATTTAGATAAAATCTCCCTAACTATATTTCTTAGTCAAACAGAGAAATCCAATTAAAATTAAATACAGAGTAATTTTCAGACTGTACTGGCACCGCCTAACAAAACAGTGTGACTTTCATTACACTGATTGTATGAGCATAGATTCGACCATGGATACTGCAGGTAACCTCCCGAGCTGGCGTGACACGTAGCTAGGATACTGGATACTAGGGGGTGTGGCGTATCCAGTGTACGGGTCACACATGAATACGGGAACATTTATTTTACACTAGTTCGCCCGTCTCCATTTCAAATGTTGGGAGCCTTGAACTCACTAAGCAAGTCTGTTGCATGATTATGTGTCCTCTAAATCAGGCATGAGTGCAGTCCTGAAATGGAAAATTTTTCAAATAGAATAATGGTGAAGAACAATTTTTCAGTAGATCCCTACAGTGCAGCATTCGAATTACCCTTCATCAAAAATTGGTATAAATATTGATTTGGTTGATAGTGAAGTAATGGTATAGGATCACTACATCAAAACAAATATACTATCTAAATGAATTCTCATAAGATGAAAATATAACAAATAAAACGCGTTATAAAAATTAAAATAACGTAAGTGTAAACAACTTTGAACGTTTAACTCAAAATCTTACGCAAACATTAGCATAGCTTGTATGCTATGTATCAGACATACGATTCTTCATTGAATCAGAACATTTCATGATGTTTGTTCATGTAGATACTTTGAACCGCTTTTAACACGAACGTATAACAAAAGAAAAAATCATACTGCTCTGAGGAGCACGTAATTTTCCCACAGACATCTCGCAGATGAGTGTACTGTAACGTTTGCAATACATCTCGTACATGAGTGTACTGTAACGTTTGCAATACATCTCGTACATGAGTGTACTGTAACGTTTGCAATACATCTCGCAGATGAGTGTACTGTAACGTTTGCAATACATCTCGTACATGAGTGTACTGTAACGTTTGCAATACATCTCGTACACGAGTGTACTGTAACGTTTGCAATACATCTCGTACATGAGTGTACTGTAACGTTTGCAATACATCTCGTACACGAGTGTACTGTAACGTTTGCAATACATCTCGTACACGAGTGTACTGTAACGTTTGCAATACATCTCGCAGATGAGTGTACTGTAACGTTTGCAATACATCTCGCAGATGAGTGTACTGTAACGTTTGCAATACATCTCGTACACGAGTGTACTGTAACGTTTGCAATACATCTCGCAGATGAGTGTACTGTAACGTTTCGAGCTGAGGTGATATAAAGAAGGTTAGGAATCACAACAAACTAGCCTCTCTATCGCTGCTTCATTTTCAAGTCCTTCTTCCTCGGAGAAGAAGAAGAAGATGACCCGTGCTCTCCCTGATCTCGCCGGTGTGAACTTTCACCTGATGCCGAGGTTTTGGATGGACCCGGCGTCGCAACTCCAGTTCGTGCGGTGCCTTACTTCCACTTTATTATTATTATTCTTATTATTTTCCTGATTCTCACTTCCACAAGCCCAGGGTACGAGAGGCTGAATATTTCTGCGCTTATATTGTGTATATGTAATATACTTACATACATATTGAGCTGCAATTTAAGCATGTACAATTAGTCTCGAAATGAAGTTCAGCACGTACTTCTCAAACACTAAAATGGGAAAGAAGGAATCTTTCATGTGTAGATTAGAATTATTTAGCAAGAATGGTCAACTAAAATAGAACATGCAAACTTTCAAAACTAAGCAGCCATCAGGTTACCTCCTCGAACTGGATGTAATGCAGTGGAATATTGAATAAGTAAGAGCACACACACGTGGGTATTGTAAGTAAAACATTCAATTTTATTGAAAAATACAGCACTCAACGATACTGGTTTGCAGCGATAACGACGAAATCCACCTAGTCATCGTGCAAGCAACGAAGAGGACCCTGAGTAATTTACATTATCGATGACCGACAAACAAGAGAGAAACTTTCTAATCGACGCGGCCACACACAAAGTCCCGTCCGTCTCGCTCGCTCCCACAGGGCACAGCTGAAATTAAAGCTACATTTTCTTATACGTTCCCAGTCATTGTATCTTATATGCCGTGTTAGTTTTGATTTTATGTTCTATTTCGTATTAGCTTTCATTTTTACGTCCACTCCGTTGGGAAACATTATTAAAGCACGCATAAATAATCGACACATAACTACAAATTTAGCCAGAACACTACATATATTTGTAAAATACAACAGCTTACTGAAACGAAAAAATTAAAAAAAAAACTTCATTCGTTAAAAAATCAAACATCTCATTGAGGTCGCAGTAAAGTGCAGAAGATCGCACGAAAGCGTACGAAACCGTGGTGTAGCGCACGCCTGAGCCTCACCAAACGGGTTATTGAATAAAGGAGCTTTCCCTGGTACGCTCTTGCGGGCCCTCACTGATCTCTCACTAAGTTCCACACTCGCGATCACTGATAACAGCTAAAATATCACTTGCGAGGCATCGATGAGTTTTCCACCCCGCATCGACTTGGAATCATTAATGAGGAGGAATAAATCAGCAGAAATATCTGATCGATTTAGGGCTTTAATGCTCGCAGGAATTTAGTGCATGAACTTTTCTCAGTTGTAGGGCATCAATTTACGCGAACGTTGAAACGAAAACGAGTAAGCGGCAGTCTAGAGCTCCATCAGATTAGGTGCTTTCAACACCAGTTCATTGTAGGAGATTTAAAAAAATGATTTATGACAAGAAATGAATAATACTTTCCTGACTAGAAACACTTTTTACATAAAATTGATCGATAAATCTTTCACTTCGTCAGTCTCATTATGACTCATTTTTACAATGTAAAAATAACAACTATAATACTCTCAAATTGAAGTTCACAATTAATTTGAGTACTCACACGAGCATGAATGACACATGACATGAAAAACACGAGCATGAACTCGAATTGGAGCGATCAAACGTATGTACATGGCCCTAACGTGGTTCTTACGAATGTACAGGCGCTCGAAGAACTGGATATAACTTTGAAATAAAGCACCGGGTAGCATCGTATTCCCAGCTACACCAGTTCAGGTAAACCTAAACCAACCACACTAAACACACAAAAAAATGTTAATTCGCTGGTACACGTGGGAAGAACTTGGTCACATTGCGTCGCATAAAACCAAAGAGAAACGAAGCCACTGGACACATCACAAACCTCAACCACAACTAGCAACCTCAAAATGTGAACTTTCCAACAAATGCCGTAGGCCTCGTGCGTGATGCAGGTTGAGCGCTACATGCTCGTTACTGCGAGAAATATAAAAGTATCAGTGCCAGATTTCTCGAATATTTGTATAAAAATGGACATCATGAAACGTATGTATCATACTAGCAGGTAAGAGTACAACGTCTTGGAAAAAACATGTGAAGACTATCTTTTGGTAAAAAATGTTTTCTGTAAGTCCTGCTCTTAGAACAATCGGAGCAAATGTTTTTCATAAAATTTGCATTCATAAAGGAGCGCACAGTTTTTACGTAGAAATGAAATAGTTTTTCTTAGTAATGACAGTGAAGTTTCCCAATTTTAGGAGCGTATGAAATTAAGTTTGCAAAGAGTTAACAATATTTAGTTGGCCACATGTACGTGTCTACTGAAAACTCCTCTCGTTCATTAATACTTTATAACACTTCAACTATCAAATAAAATAACGCAGAATTTTGGCCATTTTTAGGTCAGAAAATATCTACTAGTTAAAATAACCACAAAAAAAATAAGTTTATAAATCAAACATTCAGAATAATTAAAAATTGTATCCTTTCTCAACATGTCTTTTAAGCTCATTAACGTCGATTACCACGATCTTGTCACCCTCTCCTAATTTAGAATGATCACAGTTGGAAAGCCAGAAATCATACACAGCCTCACTCAATTTACGAGAATAATTTTTAAAAACAGACGATTTCAGTCCGTCAACGACAGCTGCAACTTTCTCAATACAATGAGAAAAAGTCAACAATAATCACGCACAGAAAACGGTTTGATAGAAATCTTTAAAATACTAAAAACTCAAAAACTCACAAAATGCTGCTGGTCGTAGCGACAAAATCTTAAGAACTAATGTTTCTAGTACTGATATCATTGTATAACTCAAAAGATATTCATGTTATAAGTGAACCTCAGTTTTTCACGAGTTGCAAGGAAGCCAACACCTATGCAGTTCTCACAGAAGGAGAGGCTTTTCAGTTCTCTCATACCCGAACTGGCAGTTAATATCAGTTAATCACCAGCTTTGTCGACTGGTAAGCGAATCTGCTTGCGAGCGGAAAGACCCGGGTTCGAATCCCGCTGCCGACATGGTTGACGCGGCTAGAAATACGGCATGGGACCGAAGTAATTAATAATTATCGAAGTAATTATCCGACCCAAGAACGGTCCAGAAGGTTCGTTCCTATAGCCTCATTCTATTCTATTCGCAAGTCTCAACGCGTTTTGCGACTTCTGCAAACGCGCAGAAACTTTAGTTCAGCTCAGCGTGAGTTCAGCTTCTACCCAGTATTAATCATCAACATAAGAATCTCAAATGCATGGTTCGTATGAATAGACCAGAGAAATGCAGCCCTCATAGAGCAGGTAGGAGATTAGGAAGGTAGCACAAGCGAGGGTGCCTACATACGAGCATCACGAGGCTAAGCACAACATAGGTGACCCAGACTAGAGGCATGAGGTTGGTCTCAATGTGGCACGTCAAGGCAGGGTGCCTTTGCAGCACACGCAGGGGCAGTGAAAGTCATTCTGGGGCTCATAGGTTTTGAGCATCTGACTGAATCACAGTGGACCAAACGGCTTTCATTATTGACTGTACAGTATGTTACACGCTCCTATTCGTTGGCTACTATACAGTGGGTTAGAAGCCAGTTATAGTTAATTGTACTATACATTGAATTGTGAACTGCAGCTTCTGTGACCATTATGCAGTGGACCACAACCTATTGATCACAACACAAGACTGTGCGGCACCACTCTAATCCAAATGATCCAAGCTATCGTTCAAATGATCACAAATAATGAAATAGTTTTTACGTACAAATATTGAACGTTAATAGCAACAATAAATATGTAGAAACACGCATCTTCAACCTTAGTCATAATACTCTGCCTTAGCTTTTTTATAATTTTTTAGGTTGCGAGACACGTAGGGGGTTTAATAGAGACGATGACCCGAAGAACGATAACTCTTCGACGCGGAAAATATGATCTTTTCGCCATGGGTCACGCATGCGTATACTGACCGCAGTTTCCGGTCTGCACGCACAGACGTGACGTTGCAACAGGCGCATCTGCCGCCGTCACGATGAGACGTGCTTATACTAAAAAAACATGGCATCATCATGAAGCCTCGCCCAAACTAAATCACGTTGCATGCATTCGAAAGACTCCATTGTGCTAACCAACAAGGAACACATGGCTATACACGTGATTTTTGTTTTAAATTCCGACTTCAGAATAATTTACATCACGTAAGCAAGCGATTTACTGGTGGCAGAGTCCTATAATCGGTCTCTCTTGAGAATTAGTACTCCCGTCTTTGTTTCGTTACAGTCGCCTGTGAGACATGGAGATCGTTTTTATATTTCAAAAAATTATAAAAATACATATGAAAGCCTTTTTTATACTCACAAATGAAAATGCTCCAATTGTCATTGAAATTACTTGAGAGTAAAATTGCAGAGACGGAGAAAGTAGAACATTTTTTACAGCAAATACGAAACGGCTGCTACTGAAAGTGGACTCTACAAACGTCCATGTCGGTGGTTAAAATCCAAGGTGAAAAACTCGCCAGGTGTACACAAGTTATGGACTTTTTGTGGCCTAATCAAGTGGACATATTAGCAGCATTCCGATCTTGTGCTTTGCGTGGTGTTATTCTATGTCAGGATTGATATGGTCTTATAACTTCTACAACTATAAACCACAAGAAAAACGTCATTTTTAAAGTTATGGCTGTGTTAGCAGGAAGTGCAACGCAGACTTTCAAGAGATAGACCTACTGTTAACTAAGGACAGAAGAGCAGCCAATTTAACACGTCTAATAAGATAACCAGGGATTGATTGAACTACCGTAAACACTAATTGTGAACACGCTTCCAATCAACGGCCGTCATTAAATATCAAAGTAAACAGAAACTGCGGTGGTTATCGACTGGTATACACTAGGGACAATGGTAATTGGAATTTACTTGAAGTAGTAGAAGCTTGCAAATAGTAAACAAAAGAGAAGAAGCAAACAAAGTGTGAGCAAGCAATGAACAGACAGATCATTAGTGTCAGGCCGAGACGTAAATCTCAGACAGACCGAAAGCTGCATCGAAAATCAAGTTTTTTCTCATCACCGCCGATCTCACCGCGCGGTTAAAGCAGTGGTCGAGAGATCGGTTTTCTTAATCAGGTTTTCTACGACGATTGAAATACAACTACGACGAGAGTGCGCTCGTTAAGACGTCGAGTGATATTCTTTGGCTGAATCAATAAAAAAGACATCTCGTTGGAGCAGGCGACGCTCATAAAAATATCAGATTACTGAACAATTTTTGATGTTAGAAACTGCGTCCAACACAAACAAATTAGCTCTGCTAAGAACACATCAATGAACATCACACTACTAGCCCCCCTCAGACACTTAACAACTTTCATAGTTACCGGGGATGGTTCAAGCACAACTCGAAATTATAAACAAATTTGAAACAACGATATCAAGATTATTAAAGGAATAAAAATTATACATTACTGAGCGCATTCAGATGGTGAAAACCTTATTACAGCACAGAAAAAAACATTTTCTGATCACCCAGAAGAAAAATGATGAAAGATTGCATAGTGAATTAGAAATATAGACTGTTGATATGGGCAGATAGACCTGTCAAATATTGACAGACTGGACGAGTTGTGGAAGCTAACTTGAGGGCCATGTTGTGGTCTTCAACTTCAAACAATCAATGAGGTTTACTAACCATCTTCAACTTACAGTAACAATTTTGCATTTTGTGAAGGAACTGCAATAACTTAACGGTTCTTACACGCTCTTCTGAAAGATGAAGCACATTTTACATACATTTAGGTGGGGTAAGATGAAGCGATTATTAGTTCCAACGTCGATCTTGCTTTTATAGCTTTATATAAACGTACATCATGTGTGACACGCACAGCGGAAACTTTTGAAGGTCTGAACCAAAGAAACCTTGTTTCATTCAAAATTACGCATGAAAATTAACAAATATCAGGTAAGAATTGCAACAACAAAAACTGACACAAAAAGAGTGAATGGCACGATCTCTTGTCCAGCGTCTGTGACCTCTCAACACACCACTCGTAAATGAACATAGACGACGAGAACAACAAACTGGAGACCTGGGCAAACTGAGCGTCAACCACCCGTGTGTAGGGTGGGACGGCTGGGCAAACTGTCCAAGCAAGAGTCTTAAGTGGCTCGTGTTTTGCTAAGCAAGAGGACTAGGAAGTGGAGACTTGATTTAGAAGCCACTGAGACTCGGCGACTTCTGCTCAATTGAGAAGGCCTTTGAAACCTTCTTTTGGTAATTCAAAGAAGCAATTGCCGAGGCGACGGTTCTATATTTATAGTTGTGCTCCTGTAATAGATCTAACACTAGGAGAAGTTGACGCTAATAAAATATATCTAGAATGTAACTTTGCTCCTGAGTGTTTCATTGAACAAGTTAAATAAATAGTACACAAATTGAAGTGAATTGCGTACAGTTTCGATCTTCGGAGCCGTGATCATAGAAGTTTCAGAGAACAGACACCTGAAAATCAGTAATATACCCGAAATTGTAGTTATGCTTACTTTTCTTCATTCCATGTTTCACGAAGTTAGAAATGATTATCTTGACATTATACTCTGAGTCAGGCGTCTGTAAGTAACAAATCCACTACTCTGTAAAATACGCGTCGAGAACTTCCAGCACCGCCAATATTCGCAACGAACGAACAGGTTTTTCTTAGTAATTCGAGCTTCAATAATCTCGAGCGTCGAAGGGATGATGACGTGATGGTACGGAGCCCGAGTCGCTGGGGGCACTCGCTGCAACACCGTATCCTGGATACCCAAGCTCGGGTACCGCAGCTGCAGGTTTTTAACGAGGTGCCGGGGCGAAAAACCACTAACCTCGAGCATGTTTCCAGCGTTTTTTGCTAGTTTCAACCCCATTATCGGGTGCAATGAAACATGGAAACGTGCGATTTTTGATTATTCGGTGCTTGACGTGCCGCGCGCCGAATATGTTACACCACTGCAAACATGAGCGCTAGTGCAACATTGACTACAATGTAACTGACTGCAAGTTATTGACAACGTGCGCCGCTATGATGAAACAAGATTTACCGATTTTTCTTAGTAGTTCTACTTCCCTACGATTTGAAAAAACTGCAAATAAACCAACGAAGCAATAGCTAGCAAAATGTCATGAAGAAATAAGGTTCAAATAAAGGGCACAAATCTTTAATTTTGGATGACGGTTGCACAGCGCTTTAAATTCTACCACCATAATAAAGCCGTCACAGGGACACGTTTCGAAATATCAGCTAGTACTTTTGTAAGAAGTAATAAACCTTTTTTATGCTGTATACAAAAAGAGCACATACAGCGCATAATACGCAAAAAGCTGTTAGATTATAACGGCAGCTTACTACAAGGATTGAGTCATCACTAGTGAGAGAAACTAGCAAAGCAAGTAAAGAGATGTTGCAGCTGGTGGAGACAAGGAGCGATCTAGCGACCGCCATCGCTACTAGTTTTTGTAGACTTCAAGACGAAGCTCACCTTAAGTCGGGGTTGTGGGGCTGTGTGGGTAAAGGTTAGGTATTGGGGAGGGTATGGGGTTATAAAATTGGGGAAGTGGTGGGATATCGCTAACTTCACCTCGAAATGAATGTTCAGAAATACATTGAGTGTAGACTGAATACCATGTGTTGAAAGCTGACTCGAAAGTATCATTCAATGTCGAAATGAGCAACATCGTAAAACTAATACATGCTATTCAAAATTTGTAATAAACTAAATAAAACGAGACTATTGCCAAATTTAAGAACAGAAGTACACTCACCAGGAAAGTCACTTGAGCGATACATTCACACAAAAACCTAATTTCCTAGAACTACAAACTTTCGGAAGACAAATTAAGAAATTATCAATGTCGTTTAAACAATAGGAAATAAATTTGTATTTTATAATTAAACTGAATAAATTTCGTCTCTCAGGAAGTACAAGTTCGTCACAATGAAGCGAGTCAAGGTGAGACAAAGCGCTATAAAACTCTCAAATCTTAATGAATTGACTGTCATTAAAACTTAAAGAACTTGCTGAATAAGCAACAAATTATTGCTCACGAACTCGTGATGCAAATACTTGAATTATCGCAGAGTCGTGAGAGAGAAGCGAGTGCGTATCACTGCTACAGTTACAAGAGCCGTCAGGACATGGACTAAATGCAACACAAGTACGATGCAAGGACTACTATAAACTACATCGTATTAACTACTATAAACTACAACGTATAAACTACTATAAACTACATCGTATAAACTACTAGTTTATAGTAGTCCTTGATACGATGCAATATGATGTTCACGAGGTCATTTAGAACTCAATCTATGAAAGTTTTCACTGTCACGGCTGCACAAATTAAATTACAGATCAGACTGCAGACAAATATTGTTAGAAATCTTGTGCTGTTCTTTGCAGCCTTGTACCAGGAGTTCGCGAGTGAAAATTAAAAGGTAGTGATAATGTAATCACAGGTATTGTGCCAAAAAATTAGTGACCATATAAAAATTATGGTAATACGTATGTTTGGGACAATAACGGCGCCATTAGAGACTGTACGAGTACAAAAGTGTGTATATCTAGTGTATACACGTACACATATATTAGGTAGAGACACATGATGCAGAAGGGGGCAGTGCGAACGCAAAATGTCTAGGCCAGGCAGATAGCAAAAACTGGTGAACCAAGAAAAGAAGTCGGAGGGGGGCGCTTTCAACTAGCGTACTCTGTCACGGCAGCGACAGTTTAAGGTGGAGGTGACATGGTCGACGTAACGCACGTTCTACGGAGTTACGATGAATGAAAATGAACAATATGAACTTATTCACGCACAGTGCAAGCTTGGTTTTCACGCTTAGCTTCTACAGACACCAACGATCAGTAATACAACCACTTCCAGATACAGAACTCAAGTAGTACATTGCAGTATCGATAACCCATCTCAACTTTAAGTGGGGGTCTAAAACATTCAGTCGCCCGTAATGAAAATTTATTTTAGAAAATGCTATGAATATTATGTAGGTATTTTTTCAGCGTGTACGTATACGTACACAGCTACGTTCAATAACGCTCAATTTAAGGGAGGCATTACAGAATGTGTCGAATGGTTTTATTTGCTTCTTCACGACGTGAGTGACGAGAGTGTGGGAGTAACTACTAGGTAACCATTGTGTATCAGTCAGTAACTA
>VCRD01009451.1:0-14667 GCA_006783055.1 Trinorchestia longiramus
TAAAGTGAATAAGCTGGGATGTTAAAATGTGAGCTTTGAATTCTGGGATCAAACCATGTCTCAGATACGCATAAAATGTCAATGTGTTCAGTTATTATCATTACTTTGATGTCATCCAATTTGTCATTAAGGCTTCGCGCGTTGGTATGTTTAATTTTGATACGATTTAATTTAGGGTATTTACTCGAAGTTGTCCATTCGTTACGTCGTGTAGAACATTTTGCATTTAAGTGTGGGGGTTCGGTGAGGTGCTGTTTGGTGTTCGTGGTGCCAGCCAAAGGTGTTGTGTTTACCTTTGCATTATTGTCTAGTCGTCTGGATGCTGAAATTTTATTAATGGACGCAATTTTTTCCTTAATGAGAGCACTATAGTGGTAGTCTTTCAGATGGACTAGTAAAGGGGATTTGTTTGTGTTCTGTGGCATTGTAGGCTGAACTATTGTCTTCCATAAGCCGCCGTCCCTTTCGCTGTATATATGGATCGGTTTTTGTAGAGCATTGGAAGTAATTTGCGGGATGAGGTCCCCGGCTGCATGATCGAATTTTTTATTATGGAGGTATTTCTGTACCAAAAGATCAAGTCTACCACTGTTCTCGTCGATAAAATTTCTGTAGTAATTTTTATTTCTTGTGCTCTCAGTTTCGATGGCTTTCATTAGAAATTTATAGACCTGCATTGAGTTCGGTGTTTCGTTAAGTTGAAGAGCTACTGCATGGAGGAAACAGTGTCTGTCAGCCAAAGTGTGAGCCAATGTTGCATTCAATGATTTTGTTACATCCTCCAAGGAACTTCTCACATGAGTATATATAGGATTGGATGATGATTCTGAGATGTGATTAAGAAATTTACCGTGAGGTGGTTTAATATGGTTTGGAGTTTTCCTTTCGTTATGGTCTTTGTGATTATTATTATGTTTGCATACATAATCATGGTACTGAGTTTTTATTTTTGTCGTTTGGCTGAATTTTTGAGGAAAAGGTGGTATTTTTATAGTTTTGTCTATCTTTTCGTGTTTATTTGGATGTCTATGACTTAGGGGTGATAGGGGCATTGTGCAGTCCGTGCTCGTATCGTTAGAAAGTAAGGAGAATTTATTATTTGTTTGTACGTTATAGTTGTTAGCAATTGAGTCTGTGGATAGTTGATTTATGTGTATAAAGTGCTGATTCGGTAGACTGCCGTCATTTCCTTTTGAGTGCATTTTCATTTCGGGAAGGTCGAACGCGTGTAAAGCATTTACGTGCTTATGATTTGTTACTGTTTTAGAACATGTGTTGTTTATTTGGGTTGTATTCATTATTACGAGTTTATTGGGCGACTGTTCAAGATTAGTGTTTTTGTCTGGGATTTTTCCAGAAAGTGAGTAGTAGGCTACGGTGTGTTGAGTCGCAGCGTTGATTTCATAGCAATTTTGACAAGAAATTTTTGAGTTTCCTTTCTAATGTGAGGCAAGGTTTGGTGGTTCTTGATTGTCTGAGCGTGAGTTAAAGCACATGTTCGGAGTGGAATAAGTGTGAAATCTAATACTTTGCAGAGCGTGAGCGCTTTACTCAGTTGTTGATCACTGCAGAAATTGACTATATAAGTACGGGCAGTGGAGTGTTTTGTTGCACTAACTTTTTTGATTTGAGTTAGGCCTGATTGTGAAAGGTGCAGGTCCCGGAAGCAGATTATGAAATTATCAAATTTTGGCATCCGATTTATAGTATGCAGAAGGTCATTAAATTGACCAGATGAGATGGTCTGGATTCGGCATATGGTGTCGATGTCATTTCTTTTAACTGTTGAGAGAATATTGTCTCCCACAAGTAAAGTGTTAAGAGGTCTCTGATAATTTGAATAGGAAGAAATAGTGGAGGGAGTTATAGGTATAAGGTCGTAAGAGCTGATGTGGACATTTAGTTTGAATAGCCGTTCATTTATAAACCGAATGTTTGATAGAGCAGTGGAGATTGATGTCGGTTTAGGTGGTACACGTTTTTCTAGGGATTTTTGCAGTTGTGTTGCCGTAAGGGTCAGGTCACTATTTAATTTGTGGACGAAAACGAAAAATGCATTGTAAATCAATCGACAGAATATTACATATTGTCTCATATCAAGGGAAATTCTACGGATTATATTCTATATAACCTATATATGTCACCCCAATCTCTACTAGCCATCAGAGATCCAGTGAATTTTTTCCATTTGTGATTATCTTCATATATAATAGACAGTGTACTCCATCTCTCTTTCTGTGTACATGTGCCTCATTACTTCCTATTTAATACTGATAAAAATTATTGAACTGAAAACAAAACGGGCATAAATGCATTATAAGCTGTCCGGGACTTAGGCGTGTCCCGTAGGATAAATGATGAGATCGTTGGAAGTTGAGTTTATTGAAGCCGTGATCTGAGAACAAATCACAAATTAAGTTTACAGAACTAATTATTTAACCTAAAATTAACTACTCTGACATAATACTGGCATCTGAAATGGCGCACATGATTAACTTATCAATGTGCCTACACTAGAATGTAGTTCAAACATAATACAGGCCATTGAGGCTGACTGAAAACACTGGCAGCCACACTGAACTAGAGTAATGGCAATCTCACAGTTGCAGCTCAAATAACAAGTTGCTGCCACATGTACACAAAAATATAATTTCCTTTTGGAACAGTACGAGCATATATATAATTCCTTTAGAAAGGAAAGCATATAGATAACTGAAGGTGCAGGTATAAATGACTTGAGGTTCACCAACCTCAGTGTTAAAGAGAAATATCTTATACATCACAGTTAGAAAATATTTTATAGCCTTTGCACAAGAGGGAATTACACTGCAAACTTATTACCCCAAATATAGTAAACTACCATGATTGACACATCAGAGCACGAATATTGCTTAGAAACATATAACTGCTGCAATTCAGCAGCACAAATGAAAAAGAAAAGGCTAACTATATTTAGCAAGAGGCACTGTTTGTTATGTAAAAAATCATACACTTAGAGCACACTGAATTAAAAATATAAAAATTGTTTGAGGAACTTTCTTTCCAATGTTGGGTGGTGTGAAAACCTTTTACACCTACATTGAACACATTATAATGCTGTTGTAGACCAGGAGACACTTTTCTACATTCTACACTGAAAGTTGCATCTTCTGTGAATAGATGCTAGTTGACTAAATGAAGAAGTGACTATGCATGTAGAATGTTTTTCGTGTCTCACTGTACAACCAGGATTCTATTGAGCAGGAAGGAATAGACACATTTAATTTATCACAAACACACTGATGAGATAACTTCCTGGCTGTAAGATTGCCATTACTCTAGTTCAGTGTGCCTGCCGGTGTTTTCAGTCAGCCTCAATGGCCAGTATTATGTTTGAACTACATTCTAGTGTAGGCATTCATGTGGGCCATTTCAGATGCCAGTATTGTGTCAGAGTAGTTAATTTTAAGTTAAATAATTAGTTCTGTAAACTTAATTTGTGATTTGTTCTCAGATCACGGCTTCAATAAACTCAACTTCCAACGATCTCATCATTTATCCTACGAGACACGCCTAAGTCCCGGACAGTGATATTTTTTGATTTGGTGTGGACTTAACACTGTTTTTAAGAACGATGCTGACTACATGTAACTTCTAGGGTGGCGGGAAAACGACAAAGCGACGCCGACACACATGTGACTAAAGCTGCTGGCGTTTCGGTATTGCCAGCCAGCGACTATCCGTCTGTCCCTTTTTTTCTAATGCAAGTTCTAATTTATTTATATTTATTTTATATCCTGACCTGTCAGGACATAAACATTGCATTGTGGATGTCAAAGGCGCAGAGTTACTATATGTTATTTTTTCTAGTTATTTGTCCTTTTCTCATACACGGCCATGTTATCAGTGGATACGATACAGAGTGGAAGTTCTGTATTCATTCAACATTCATGAAAAATATTCAGCTTCAGATGATACCACGGGTAAAGCTGAAAAATGTATTTTATTCCATAGATCCTTAATTTTATCACTTTTGAACCGTGGAACTCCAAGGTGCATAGATAACCGATGATATCGGTAGATAATATAGAGAATGGAAGTACTGTATGTACATAAATTAATAGAAAATATTCATTAAAAACACAATAATTGATGGTAAATCTTTAATATCTTCGCCTTTATAGTAATTTTAAATTAGTTTAATCTTAACCGTGGATTTTCCACAAGAACTATCTAGTGAAATTATAAATCATGATTATATTCGTCATTTCAGCGTTACTAGTCTTTAATTTACAATCATGTCTGTGTAGGTATCGACTGTCTTTTCTTACTCCATGTCTCAAAAGTATGGCCCAGCCATTTATCTTAGGGCTAGAATATATCAGGTAATTTTTTTAGTTTTAAAGGTGGGTCAGGGAGAACAATTATAGTCTACTATCTTCTCAAGTGATGCTAGTGTGTGTTCGGTAGACATTGTTTTCTTTGACATTGAGGTTAATTCTACCGCAAGTCAGCTACACTTTTACTAGTTTAAATAATTTTTTTTTCAGATTTTTATGACAATTCCTGCCAGTGTGTTTTAGTGTTGAATGTGTAAAGACGATTCTGTTGGTACCAGCGACTATAATTATTAGGTATGGTGGGAGTATGTTCAACGTATGGTTGTTGCTCCGCTTATTAGAGCTAGAATACATCAGGCTTAGATGGTACGGTATTGTAATGGGTTTCAGTGAAGAATTTAGGAAGATGAATCTGATGTCGTATAGTATTATAATGCTTCAGTACATTGTTCATATTAATAGATAGCTATTCACGCTATCTTGTTTCAGCTAGTATTTTAGTTTTAATTTTAGCATGATTATTTCCTTTATTCTAACTTGTGCATTTAGGCTCAGATCATGGCTCAATCAAATCGTTAACCAACGACCTCATCATTTATCCTTACAAGACTAGTCGGAGTCCCAGACACCCACAGTTAGTGAAGAATATCAACCTGCTTGATGCTGGAACTCGTGATGCTACATTCGTGCGAATGAGTGGTCTCGTCTAGACTACGCTCATTTGCTCGGCTGTAACGATCCCCTAGTTGGCAGACTCGAGGAACAGACGATGATGCCCCGGCTTTCATAGTATACTGAACTAAATCTTGGGAACGTAACCAAGAGCCGATAACATAGCTGCCATCCCTGCCTCTCCCGCGAGCAGAAGTGATGCAGTCGGACCATCGTATCCATTGTCGGCTAAATTATAGAAACATGAATAGAGTTGAAACTAATAAAAAACTTATATTAAAGGACAACCACCAACTTACGTGTTTTATAGAACTGGCAGCTCATAACTTGCTTGTACTGACAAATTGCATGAAAGAAAATTGCATTTGTAAACCGCATTCGTAAGTTGGTGATACTAACCACATCCACAATAAGCAGACATGAAATGAATCGACTTTAAGAATATCACAAAAGGTGTCCGCCATATGATGCAACATATGTCATTACTATTGATGTTTTATGATTTTAACATATAACTAGACTGATGTCCTACACCTTCTTTCTTTTTATTCTATTGACAACAATCCAGAATTTTACCATGCAGTAATGTCCCGGGAGCGGAGGTGGCGAGAAAAACTATGATCAAACTTTTACGAACATAATTTAGCAAATTAAATTTTTCAATTTACTTTACCAACAAACGACACACGCTAACATTCCATTTTGGAAAACTTGCACTCCCACACAATTATAATGCAAGCGCTCATCTAAAAGCTGATTACTAGTTTTATATTCTAACAAAGAAAATCCAAAAAATACATCAAACGTGGTGCAGCACATAACACAAGTATGAAGCATACATCAAGTGTGGTACAGCATTGTTCAATTATGGTGGAGCATTATTCCATTGTAGTTCATGTATTGATATGTCGTTTTGTTTGTAGGTATTGAAACGAGGATGTGGAAGAGGTGTATTGAGTGTTACTTAATTTTACAGAGTTATACTGACTGACTTTATTTCCGTGAAGGAAGGCCTCTACAGGCAGGGTACCTGAATGTAGGGGAGCTCGGTGCGAGGGCAAGGGCGGCAGCGTCAGAAGTTGTCATACGTATCATTGCTCAGCAATAAATTTCATCCAATTTTCCTAGTATGTAAATGTGAAACGAATGTTAAGATTATAAACGAACTAACAAAATGCCCCTTATTTCCAAATGCAAGTTGTCGTCCCTTATTTTCAGCCCCTGGCAAAATGATCAAATGAAGGTACAAAAAAACTAATAATTTTAAAAACAAATTGCAGTACAACAAAAAATACAGGAATGAAATGTAAGTTGAGTGTTTACAGATGAGTAAGGAAGCTTCGTCTCGCTGGACTTACAGGTGTTAGTGACACAGTCACATGTAAGTCTGAGAAACACATGCAAGCTGTGCAAGGGAAGACACTTTCAATCAAACTGACACATTATCTTGTCAAACTAGAAAGTGAGGCTGAAGATGTCAGTGCTGTAGAAATTCTTATGCATTCCATGCTGGCATACATCACAATGATTTTTATTTAAAGATTGTTCATCTGTTCTACTGGGAAAATGCTTCATTGATTTCAATGTAGCAACATATATTCTAGTTCTTGAACAAAGACAATAGTCATCAGATGCAAGTAGTAGCTAAAATTAGCAACTTAATCCCTAAAATGCAAATGAAAACCAGAACGAATGGCAATCACACATGTCATCTGTGCCGTACAACATATAAAAACACATTAGTTGAGAATGAAACATTGGGCAACACGTAAATTCAATACCATAAAAAAATGCGAGCAGCACAGCGTTGTGGAGAGGCTGAGATTGAGCTGATGCAGATACTATGACCATGCCTTGCGGATGGGTACGTCCAGGCTACCTAAGCAGGTTTTACCCTGAACACAAGGACTACTATAAACAGGACGCGCACGTCCATATACTGGACTACACTAGCGGAGGCCATTGCATTCGTAGTAACATAACATTTTCTATTGGACAAGTTGATCAAAAATTACTTCTTCCAAGCAATAGAACGGACAATAAGGTTTTACAGGGAATTTTAAATGGTTTAAAGCACTGTAATGCTTTGAAATACCAATTTTAGCCAGACTTAACATGTATTATTGTATGAGTTTAGTGGCCACTTTATAGAGAACCGAGTTGCTACAGTTTTAAACTTTACAAAATGGATTATAGTAAAACATTTTCCAATGCAAACAACTAAACATACAAACATTCACGCGAACAAACAAACATACATAGGAGCAAAAATCCACCAAACTGCAGCGATTAGTCTGCCAACTGTAGACTACATTCCACCGTTCAACACATTCACTATATTCCACCAGTTGAGGATGATTTGGATGAACTTACCGGTGTCACAGCATCCTCTGATTTTTAATGAAGCCACAACCTTGTCATTGAAAACCTTCAACACGTACGGCACATTTTCTAGTTGAAGTCGGGAAGGGTTGACAGTAAATTGAGTGAGTGTAGTAGTCGTCAGAATACTGCCTTTCTCTGACTCGTACAGTTCCTTAACGTCTGCAAATAATGCCGTTGTTTCATTGTCACGACTGATTTTCTGGCCCTTCTCACTGATTCCAGTTGTTTTGACATTGTACATTTACACTTTAGCAAATGTACTGTGTCAAAAAGGAGAAACCAGACACGTTTGTTGTCAAGATGCTTGGCTTGGCTTAGCAAACACACAAGCCTTTCTTTCGATCTTGAAGTAATCAAGTTTTTGTACTGTTTCTGCAGGTTATGTTCAGGTTTGAAAGCATCAAATGAAATAATCTTATCCTTATAAAGAAAATACCTCAGTTGTTGGTCTTCAACTTTCGCCGGCGAGGTGAGTTTTTGGAGATGGCAGACATGAAGTAGGCATATTGAAGATACTGGGAGGGATTTCAGGTCGCATAGAACTACCACGCAATTTGATCACAGGGGGTCAGTACCCCACTGTATCTCCCAAATGAAAAACTTGTCTGGATTAACAATAAAGTTTTTACGAAGTGGAAGAACATCAAGCCACTTCTATCTCTCCGACTGCTCTTTCGGCAGGCTGTTCTTCTTATTGTAATTAACCCGACAGTTCACAACCCCACACCTGTCCGGCAATTCTAATGCATATAATTAGCAATACACTTTGTAAACAAACAGTATCCGCTTAAAAATACACCAATGTGTCTCGAAACAAACAGCAATGTCCGATTCAAACCGAACGACAGACTTCGTCAATGTTCGCACTGTGACAGTTAGTGACTAACTGAACTCGGTGAACTGGCCTCCGCTAACGTAGTCCACTATACGACCGTGCACGTCCATTTTACTGTACTCCTTGGCTGGACACCTGATGGAAACAGAGGAGTAGGTAGACCAAGAGAGACCTGGCGTAGGACAATCCAGCGAGACATGAGAGTGCATAGTTTCAGTATAGAAGAGGTGGAAGCTATGGCACCCAGAATGGGTAAATGGCGGAGATTCATTACTGCCCCATGGAACGAACACCTGAGGTCCGAAGAGGACTAAGTGAGTCAGTATAAAAGAAAATACAAACTTGAGATTTAACCTAAATATATTGAGTTTTTTACAAAATATAATTGGGTTAATAAAAATTTTCTATCATTAGGTAAATTTGGTGAATAATGTCATAAATTTAATGACGCAAAAATCGTTTGCTCAATATAATCTTCTAATATGTTCTCTTCTATCGTTTATAATATTACTTAATAACTTTGAAGGGTGGACAGCATTAGTGGACTACTTGCATTTTTTCCCGTGGAAAATATAAAGTAGACTACTGGATCGTAGTCGCCTCTGGCATCGCTCTGTCAGCGGCAGCACGGGACAGCTAAAGTAGACTACTCGACAGTAGTCTCCTTTAGATTTCCTGCTGAACGCGTATTTTTGCCCGGCTTTGCGAGTACAGCTCTACCTAGGCGTCTTTTAAAGCTGCTCTACGATTGGTTGCTCGAGAGGGCAAGGTCCGGCTCCTCTTTCTTTTGGTGTAATTATTTTAGTCCAAATAAATTAATTATTTTGCAGCTCAATCAATAGTTTGGTATACTTTAAATGTATCTGTGTATTTTAATATTAAATATGAGAATGCCAGCACTTGTTTTAATTTTAAAATGCGGTTTTAAAAATATACGCTCGTTCATACGAGTTTATGCAAGAAAAACTTTTCTCAGCAGAAAATGTGATGGTTTCAAGGTCCTACTCAATTAAATAGGGTTTATTGCTCCTGTGTAATGAAGCAACAATTTTTATAGACAAGGTAATTCTATTGTGTACTTAATTTTGTCTGATACCTTTAAGTACTGCCTTATCGTCGTAAATTTCAGTGATAGTATTTTTAAACCAGAAAAACTTCTTAGATAGTACCTACAGCAATGTTAACACTGGGATCTCAGCTAAAGGAAAACAAATGCTGAATCCATTCGTTTCCAAAAATGTTGATACATATAGAATGTAATACAATCCGATTAAATTTTGAAATTCCTAAATATTAAAGTATTTTTTGAGAACATCTATTATGATAAGTAATACAATGATCAAGAAAAACTTCAAAATGTATACTCTGACGTTACTTTAAGGTTCTGGGTTTAAAACAACTTAGAAATTCTGGTGACAGAAAGAACACAAATGAGTTGTTAAAAACAAAGGTATTGGAAGTTGCATCTTGCATGATGATTCACATTTGAGGTTCGACAAAAAACAGTAGCCGATTTTAATCTGAGCATAACAATTGGAAAATGCATTTTCATTGCATGCGTGAAAATAATTTCTAATGTGCAGGTGTGAGTGTGACAAAAATAGTCGAATCGCTATTTGAACTTCCTTTGGTGGGCATGGAGTCGAAAGGTGCTTGTGTACTACACAGCTAATTTAATCAATGACAACACAATAACAGATAATGTTGAAAGTGTACGAGCAAAAATAAATTATCATTGCATCTAGTAAACTAATGAAATGGGTATGTACAACAAAACAATTCGAATTACTCAGTACCTTATTATTTTACACTCTCAAAATTTTAAATTTAGATACTGAAACCGAAAATACAAGATCGAATTTAAATTGTTGTTAATTATTGAAAGCGTATTGCTTAGCTAATTCATCCATGAAAAATATGTAGAAGGTAATAGTAGAATTTGCCACCATTACCTTCAGTTTGTTCCTTAACCATGAAGTTACGTTATTGTTTACGTGTTAAAAGTCAAGACTGAACGATGAATTTCAACACTAAATGAGTATTAATACTATTTCTTCCATAAACAGATATGACCTTGAACGTTGTAGGAGGAACGTTGGAATACTTGTCATAAATGCCATTTGTATGTGAGGATACTGATCAGTGAAACGTGTATCAAATGCAGAGGCTTAATTTAGAACATGGCTTTGTTGTCGAGATCATTGTGAAAATTATGTCTGGACGGAGGGTAAGAAGAATAAATACAATAGAATGAGCAAACGGAAGACGGGTTCGAACGTGGTTCTTTCCGCCCGTAAGGTGCTTCGCTCACCAGTTGACCAAAGTAGCGCTCTATATATACCACAGAGGAAATGTATTTATTTTTCGTGATCCAAACTTTTTCATTAATGCGCCTTATTACCTGTAAACTTTGTTTTCACCATTCACCAATGGTCAGGTTTTCTGAGCGATACGTAGGAGCAGAGGTTTCACTTTGTCGGGTGTAGCAACATTATTGCCTAATAGCAGAATTACTGTATCCTTACTAACTTGAAACTGAGGAAACTCTTTACAGTAAAATATGAAAGCACTGACAATTCCACCCAAAGCAGTTCTGACTCATCACGGGTGAAACATCGCTGAGGTTTGTAATTTTTGTTAATAACTTATGCAGCAGAATTGCACTACAAATTTTAAGGTCAGTTACTTTGTGATTTCTATTAAATGTAGTTACCATTAATAACTGAACATTTACTTTCAATGTTCTTTTCCACCTCCATATGTTGGAATATGGACATTATTTTTCTGCAAATTTAACTCTGTTGAACGTATTTCTCTTGGTCAAACGTATCCATGTGTTCAGAAGTATTCCATTGTCGTACGTGACAGCGTTGCAGGACTCGCATTTCGTCCTGCAATTTTTGAGGAACATTTAGCAAATTCCTCGAATTTTTAGCTGTTTCCTCTGCTTGACTGTTCAGCCGACATGGGAAATCGGACCAAACTAATAACTTGACGAAATGATATACCACTGTGAATTCCATTCGCAATTTTCAATTTATAATCAGCATAACTTATCATTTAACTCATTTCACATGTGAACGCTTGTTTTTAAGGCTATTTTCACTAGTTAGAGCTATTATGTCACCAGGTAGAAATTTAAAACTTCTGAATAGATTTGATTTCTGCAAGTTATTCATATTTTTATTTCATAGAAATGCAGAGCATGAGGAAAAAAGATAATGAATAAATTTGTACGAAAGAAAAGTCTTTATAACATAAGTATAATTGGGGTATGCGAAAATAATGTTCTATCCATATAGTCGAAGTATGCAGCATGCATTTATTTATTTGACATGTGATTTAACATAGTGTGATTGTTAATTTGATTTAACATATCATATTATCATCAATAATTAATTTATTTACATACATGGCCATCGAACAGAGAAAAAGTCATAACCGCCCTTCATACACATGTATTTGTACATGATGAAACACACATTTTACGTTCCAATTAAGTTCACAGTTTATTATAGTTCAACTTAAAATTATAAAAAAATAATCCATCTGATGTCACAAGGAAAACACGGGGCAATGAAGAATACGAATATGATAATAAAAGTTACTGCGCTTCTAAGTGTGAATATTATTGGTGGATTTTACATCTTGATAAGGAATATATTATTATACAAAAAACAAGTCCCTATTATCGTCACAGTACACACTGGCAAGGACCTCACCACCCATCCCAGGCAAACACACGTGAAATACAAAAAGCTAACTGGGAAAGGTTCACCGAACAAACAGAACAACTTTTCACAGCACTCAACACAAACCCCATAAATGACATAAATCAAACGGTAGCAGAATTCAACGCTATCATCACAAAAGCTGACAAAAACCAAATTCCTAAAGGTAACAGAGAGCATCATAACCCAAACTTCACACATGAAGTGTATAGACTAATCAGAGAACGTAACAATCTCAGGAATACACCCACTCCACACACTTACCAAACCACACGACACATCCAGGATCTGAACGAACAAATCACGGGAAAAATTACTAAAAAGCAAACAGAAAACTGGAAAAATTTCGTCGAATCACGAGACCACAAGGCAAAGTTTAGCAAACTCTATAAAACCATCAGAAACAAAAATTCCAACACAAACGCCTCCCAACCACATGCAGCAGTCACCATTGATGCGAACATACCCTCAAGACGGAAACAAGCACACGCATACACCACTATGCTAGCATTAGCAAGGTACACACCACAATCGCAGACAGGCACACGGACAGACTGAAACACAGGAAATATATTCATTTGACTCTAAATGAGGAAGATATACCTCAATATTTTTGTTGTAATTGTTCATCTTCGCAGGTTAAGCCCAGTATACATTACTGAAAACAATTCGAACCTTCACTCAGTTTTTCTTACGGTTGCATGATAACATTTATAAACATTTTGCAGCTCACTCAGTCGTCAACATAAAAAAATAAAGAAAAGACTTCGTTCTGCTTGTCTTACTTTATTAAACCCCTCCACTCCGAAACTCTAACTCAGTGGTCTTTAATCATTTTTTATGTCCACCCCTAGTGGTGATTAAGTAGAAGCTGTCCACCATCACCCCGAAAAAGTCTCATTAAAAATCTAACGTTTAATATTTAAAATCCATATTTCATATCTAATTTCGATGACCCTGTAAACAGAAAAAGACAGTTTCTCTTATTTTTATTCAACCTTTATATATTCATCCATATATTTACACACATCTCCAACTAATAGCATTGTTATATTCTATCCTTAAGACATCTATTTCTTAATTTATCTAAACGATTCATTTAATTCTCACTGCTACCGCAAAAAATTGCATCAAAACAACTTTATAGAGATACAAAATCTACAAAAAGATTTGTAGGAGCTCTTTCAAACTCACATTTCGCGCGGCACTGAGATGTAAGTGAAGCCATGTAAACGTGAAAAGAGCTACGTTCATGTCGCTGTTTCAATGCACATGTACGAAAGCTCGTAGACATGTACGTATGATGTTCACACGCCGTGTGCATCAAGTACAGGCACAGACAGAGCACAGGCGGCGTCGTGTAGTTCGGTTGCAGGATAGCCACTGCTGGATTTTTCAGCCCCGATTTAGGTAAAACGAACGACTTAAATATGCATATAGTTCTCTATGCATGGTATATATAGTGAATTAATACACTATACTACATACATGTATAGTAATTTACATATATAAACTGCAAACTATACTGAGAACTGGGTTTAAGAACCCAGCAGTGGCAACGTTGAAACTTCCGAGATGTTAACTCCTTGCTTCGGAGCTACACATATACAACCGTTGTCTCTACTTAACTGCAAAATGTAAAAGCACTATATTTAGTTCTAAGCTGGACTATAAGGAAAACTTCACTGAAACTAATACTAACTAATTATAAGCTATTGACTATCAATAGAGATGAATAAACATGCATCTTAGGCAGTTACGCCGCAATTCTTACGGCGGAGGGGGATAAATTTCTTTAGTCGTAGAAATATAAACTCAGTCACATTTCGTCAGACGTTCAGTTCCGCAACCTCCAGCCCGGTTCAACATAGTTTCTGTGGCATAAGAATTTGACTGTTCTGGCGCTGGCAAGCCTTTTATTAACACGATCATTGAATAGAACGTCTTTCAGCATAGTATTTTGTCATCTTAATTGCAAATTAATATTGAATCATTAATATTATTCATTTTTCCCCAACACGTTGAGGGCTATTGCCTAGCCGGTGCAAATCTTCCCTCCGTACAGTCAGTATCACTAGAAGGCATTGTAAATTGGTACAGTCATTATCACTAGAAGGCACTGTAAAATTTTTGGAACCTAACCTAAGTGGCCCACTGTTGGGGTCACACCACCACAGCGCCTATCGCTGTATCCAGGGGTTTTAGAAAAAAATTTAGGTCGTGTTTACATTACAATTAAACGGTAAATACGTGCAATATAAATTCACACTAACCTACTTCTAAGGGTACTAACCGTACTCAATCGATAGGTGTTAATATATTTTCACCTTTTGACCACTAGCTAGTCCCAGTGACGAGTGTTGCTGAGATGTGATGATTTTTTTTCTAGGATACGACTGTGTTTGGATTGGTGTCTTCGAGTGTTCGGACACTAACTAGGTTTCGAGTTTCACCCGCTCACCTCTCCCACTTGTCGCTCCGTACGCAGTGGTGTGCAAGTGACGGATAGGCATTCGAACACACGCGATTTACTTTCAAAGTTTTCTTCCATTTTGGCGGCTGGGCTAGGAAGAGACTGAGTCACCCCCCTTCATCATGTGGGGAAGGGTAGGGGGAAGGTGTAGAGACTCGGAAATATCTTAATTAATTTAGAATGATCTTAGGTTCGATACAAAAATATAATGTATTTTAGTAATATTTTTGGAGTTAATTTTTATACGTTTCA
>VCRD01009459.1:0-12263 GCA_006783055.1 Trinorchestia longiramus
ATATTTTGCGGTGAATTCATGCAAACCATGAATCTGACACTAAAAATCCATGTTAGCGTGCTGTATCAGTATATCTGATAAAAAACATCAAATTAACATTAACTCTGCGTATAGAACAGCGATTCGAACGTAAATAGGCTCAACTTTTCAAATTAGCAGGAATTTTTCATAAGACACGCCATACGATGTACTTCGGCATACCTTCAACAAATAAGACAGAAAATAGGGGATTTTCGATATAGGTTCTCATGTAATGCCAATTGAAGTTATTAACACCCTGAAGTGCATATTCTTTGTTTTCGGCTATTTTGTACATCGTTCAATGACAATGTGTCAAATCTCGTATATTTTGCAGCGTTTTGATGCAAACAATGAATCTGATACTGGATATCCATGTTAGTGTGCTGTATCAAGTATATCTGCCTGAAAAATATCGAAATAAGATTTAGTCTGTGCATAGAACAGCGATTTGAACGTGTGTAGGTTCAATTTTTCATATTAGCAGGAATCTTTCATAAAACACGTCATACGATATACTTCTGCATACCTTCAACAAATCAGACAGAAAATAGTTGATTTTCGATATAGGTTCTTCTCAAAGACTACTATAACCAGGACGTGCACCGGTATGTAGCTGACTACGGTAGTGGAGGCCATTGCATTCTTATTAACATAATATTTTCTATCGGACAAATTGATCAAAAATTACTTTTTTCAAGCAATAGAAGAGATAATAAGGTTTTACAGTGAATTTTAAATGTTTTAAGGCACTGTAATGCTTTGAAATATGTCATGAATTTGCATGTGTCATGATTATGAATACAAATATATATATATATATATATATATATATATATATATATATATATATATATATATATATATATATATATATATATATATATATATATAATGGATGTAAAGGCAGAAACATAGGAGTGTTGGACTCCAAATCGTAGCTGTGGCTGATAGGCGTGGGAGAGACGGCGCTCAGGAATTTCTGGCGGTTAGACCCAACCGCAGGCCCGCCCCGTGAAGTGACTGAGGGTAACTCATATATAAACACACGCATTGAGACGAAAGGGACTTCAAGTCCGAGACTCAAAGGAAGAAGGACGTAAGGCAAGTTGTGATCGCATGCCGCTATGGCGGCAAGCCGGCAAAGTTGTGCCGTCAACTTTCATCGAAGTATATTCATCTTCACAGGTGGCTAGACAAGAACTCAAAGAAAAAGCTGTTAAGTAATAATTCATCGAAGAGTCATCAACATGTTCAATTAAAGGGAAGATATAATCAACAACAGCATCATCATCATCCGAGGAACATCAATCTGCATTTGTAAGGAAGAGCATCGGTAACATATAACATTAGTCTTCAACATTAATAAGAGACATTGGCACCGTCTTCAACATTAGTCTACAAGCCTGCAAGAGTTATCGGCTTCTCCAACATTCAATCTTCAAGCTATAATGGGCGAAGTGATCATTGGGCAGCTTACGAACCTCCAACAGTCAACATTCGCAACTTACATTAAGCTTGGGAAGTGTGCTGGCGGGCTCCGTGAAATTAGTGAAGGAGACATTGCGAGGGAATCAAACATCATCGTCGTACAGAGGAGGTAAAAATTAATTTAATGTTAGTTATGTTATCACAGTGTATAATTCAGCGTAACCTTCATGCCTAGATGTTGATTTAGTATGTTGATCGCTGAGATCCAATGTTAACTAAAATTTCCGTGTTTACAATAATTCATACTGGAATATCACATGTCGTTTCATTTACCCTCTCACTCGGCAACTGTTAGCGTGCTTCACCCATAAAAATGTGTTGAGGGATTTGGACACCTTATAGTAACCATGTTTGTTTGTTATAAAAGTTCATTCATGTATTTATTGATGTAGGGTTGAAAGATATTGGCATTAATAAATTCAGTGATTAACATTATTAAATAAATATATATATTCGAATTATGCAAAAGTAAAGAAGAGAATAACGTATCGCGACAATACTTATGTTAACCGGACTTAACATGTGTTATTTTATGAGCTTAGTGACCATTTAATAGAAAGCTGAGTTGCTGCAGTTATAGACTTTGCAAGTTGATTATAGTTGAACCTTTTCCAAAGCAAACAACCAATCATAAAAAGATTCACGTATAGAAACAAATAGACATAGAAACAAAAACCTACCAAACTGCAGCGATTAGTCAGCCAACCGGGCCTTCTTGACAGAGGTCTGAACTGCACTCTTTTGCTAGTCTTCCTCTGAGTGGTTGACAGCAAATTGAGGGAGTGTAGTAGTCGTCAGAATACTGCCTTTCTCTGACTCGTACAGTTTCTTGACGTCTGCAAATGATGCCGTGTTTCAATGTCAAGACTGATCTTCTGGCCCTTCTCACTGATCCAGTTGTTGCGGATGCAGTTGTTTAGCAGATGTAGCTCCAGTTGTTTAACAGATGTACTGTGTCAAAGAGGAGAAACCAGACACGCTCGTTGTCAAGAGGATGTTTGGCTGTGGCAGTGCAATTAGTTAGTGATTAGAAAAGAAATGGCCTGGCAGTCTCGGTTAGTCTCGGCTATACCACTCAGCAACTCACCAGAAAATGAAACAGTTGTGCGAATCTGTACTTCATCTACCTAGAGAAACACATTCTTCTGTTGCAGTGTCTGGAGTTTGTCAAATGTTTCCCTCAGCACCTGGTCCTTGTCAATAGATGAAGTGATGTACTGCAGCTTGTGTTTGCATAGCAGCAGCAAAAGTCTCTGAGCCGTTCATAATTACACTCTGAGTATGATTGAAGAACAAAATAATGATCATTCATGGAAAACTGCTTCTGTAATAAAAGTTCCAAATGACGTGTCAAAAATACCAGCTTTTTCTCCATCTCGGTGTCGACACAGGCTGATGAGTGAGCTTGATGAAGAGTGACATTTTGGATCGTTCTGTCAAACGGAATGTCATAGTGCCCCGCCAAGCGCGCAGTTTTGTCGAATTGAGTATAGGATCTCAAACCATTGTAGGGATGAAGTTTCTTAAACAGTGGTACACTAATGCCGTTCTTGAACGCACTGAGCGTTAGTGGGGAACACAAAGTGGGCTTGTTTTCGACAACAACAGACAGGCTGCATTCACTGAAGTTATCAGTCATGAACAAACACACAAGCCTTTCTTTCGATCTTGAAATAATGAAGTTCTTGTTCTGCTTTTGCAGGTTACGTTCAGGTTTGAGAGCATCAAATGAAGTAATCTTATCCTTATGAAGAAAATACCTCAGTTGTTGGTCTTCCACTTTCGCCGGGCGAGGTGTAAGTTTTGGAGAGGGCAGACATGAAGCAGGCACATTGATGATACTGGAAGGGATACCAAGCTGCATAGAACCACCACGCAATTTGATCAACGGTGGGTCAGCACCTCTGTGTCTCTCAGAAATCGAAAACTTCTTTGGATTAACAACAAAATTTTCACGAGGTGGTAGAACATCAATCCACTTCTGTCTCTCAGACTGCCCTTTCGGGAGGCGAAACACGCGGCGCTTGTTCTCCTTATGATAATTATCCGGACAGTTCGCCACCCCACACTTGTTCGGCATTTTTAATACATATAATGAGCAATAAAGTTTGTAAACGAACAGTATCCACTTAGAAATGCAGCAATGTGCCGCTAAACAAACAACAATGTCCGATTCAAACCGAGCAACAGACTATGACAATGTTTGCACTGTGAAAGATGGTGGCTAACTGAGCTTACTCAGCTCAGTGAACTGGCCTCCGCTAGCGTAGTCAGCTATATGGCGTTGCACGTCCTGTTTATAGTAGTCCTTGATGAGAACCTATATCGAAATTCAACTATTTTCTGTCTGATTTTTTTAATGTACGCAGAAATACATCGTATGGCGTGTTTTATGAAAGATTTCCGCTTATATGGAAAATTGAGCCTACTCAACTTCAAATCGCTGTTCTATGCGCTGAGTAAATCTTATTTCGATATTTTAAGCATATATACTCGATACAGCACACTAACTTGGAATTTCAGTGTCTGACCGGAGTTTGCATCAATTCAATGCAAAATTAACGAGATACTAGACATTGTCATTGAATGAAGTGCAAAATAGTCGTAAACAAATATTATGCTACCTCTGCGTATCAATACCTTCAGTTGACATTATACGGAAACCTATATCGAAAATCCTCTCTTTTCTGTTTGATTTTTCGAAGGTATGCAATAGTACATCGTATGCCATGTTTTATGAAAGATTTCTATTATTTTGAAAAATTGAGTCTACTCACGTTTGAATCGCTGTTTTATGCGCAGAGTAAATCTGAATTCGATGATTTTTAATCATATATACTCGATACAGCACACTAACATAGATTTCCAGTGTCAGATTCATGGTTTACATCAATTCACTGCAAAATATACGAGATTTAACACATTGTCATTGAATGATGTGCAAAATAGACGAAAACAAAGATTATACAACCTTTGGGTATTAATAACTTCAATTGGCAGTATACAAGAACCTATATCGAAAATATATTATTTTCTGTCTGATTTGTGCTATGTATGTAGGAGTGTATCATATGCAGAGTTTTATGAAAGATAGCTGCTAATATGAAAAATTGAGCCTACTCACGTTCGGATCGCTGCTCTATGAGCTGAGTAAATCTTAATGCGATGTTCTTTAATCTGATATACTCGATACAGCACACTAACAATTCAACGAAAAATGTACGTGATTTTACCCAATTTGTATGATGTGAAAAATAGCCGAAAACAAAGATTGTGCTACCTCCGGCTATTAATAACTTCAGTTTGCATTATACGAGAACCTATATCAAAAGTTTTCTATTTTTGTCTGATTTGTTGAAGATATACAGAAGTACATCGTATGCGGTGTTTTATGAAAGAATTCTCCTAATAAGGAAAATTGAGCCTACTTATGTTCGAATCGCTGTCCTATGCGCAAAGTAAATCCTGATTCGATGTTTTTTATTAGATATACTCAATACAGCACGCTAACATGGATTTCCAGTGTCAGATTCATGGTTTGCATGAATTCACTGCAAAATATACGAGATTTTACACATTGTCATTGAATGATGTGCAAAAAGCCTAAAACAAATATTATGCCACCTCAATGTGTTATTAACTTCAATTGGCATTACACGAGAACCTATATCGAAATTCCTCTTTTTTCTGTCTGATTTGTTGAAGGTATGCAGGGGTACATCGTATGCCGTGTTTTGTGAAAGATTTCAGCTAATTTGAAAAATTGAGCCTACTCACGTTCGAATCGCGGTTCTATGCGCAGAGTAAATCATAATTCGATGTTTTTTGATCAGATATACTCGATACAGCACACTGACATGGATTTCACGTGTCAGATTCAGGGTTTCCTTGAATTTAATGAAAATTTACATGATTTTACAAATTGTCATTGAATGATGTACAAAATAGCCGAAAACAAAGATTGTGCTCCCTCTGAGTATTAATAACTTCAATTGGCATTATAAGAAAACCTGTTTCGTAAATCCTCTATTTTCTGTCTGATTTCCTAAAGTTATGCAAATGTACATCGTATGCCGTGTTTTATGAACGATTTCAGCTAATTTGAAAAATTGAGCCAATTCACGTTCGAATCGCTGTTTTCTGCGCGGAGTAAATCATAAATCGATATTTTTTTAATCAGATTTACTCTGGACATCACAACAACGGGGATTTCCAGTGTCAGATTCATGGTTTGCATGAATTCACTGAAAAATATACGAGATTTTACACATTGTCATTGAATGATGTGCAAAATAGCCAAAAACAAAGATTGTGCTACCTTCGGGTATTAATAACTTCAATTGGCATTATATGAGAACCTACATCGAAAATCTTCTATTTTGTGTCCGATCTGTTGAAGGCATGGAGAAGTACATCGTATGCCGTGTTTTATGAAAGATTTCTTCTAATATAAAAAATTGAGCTTACAAACGTTGGATTCGCTGTTCCATTCACAGGCTAAATATTATTTCGATGTTTTTAGGCAGGAATACTCGATACTGCTCACTAACACTGGTTTCCAGTGTAAGATTCATGGTTTGTTATGATTTCACTGCAAAATATACGAGATTTTACGCATTGTCATTGAATAATGTGCAAACTAGCCGAAAACAGTCGTTCACTAGGTTTCCAGCAGTACTTGTGGATTAGGGGTGCTTCTCTTAGTACCTTGGGTATGCGCACTAAGATCTGTCGCTTGCGCGGATCCCTATGTATTGAGGGAACGTCAGCAGGTAGAGTAGGGGTAGTCGAGCGCCTGCAGTCAGAGTGGCAACACATCCACTGTGCATTCAGGTGGTTGCTTAGTGCAAAGATCCTTACTGCTGATTTTTGTACACCTTGTTGAGCCATTAGTGCAATATTTTACTCTGGTGCAATAGGGGGATATAAAAACCCCGTATCAACTATTCCTCGCAATTTGTGGTGCAATAAATGATTATATATATCTATATATATATATATATATATATATATATATATATATATATATATATATATATATATATATATATATATATATATATATATATATATATATATATATATATATATATTAAAATACTGTGATTCAGAGTGCAATAAAAATAAATATACAAACCCCTTTTAATTAAAAGTATTATTTAAACACATAAATCCTAAAAAGAACTGTTTTGAAACTTATCGTTTGTCGCTGGATTTGCTGACAGGGAACTCATGACCAACTTGACATTAATTGGTCAGAAAGTCCGGTAACACCTTCAATTAGCATTATACGAGAACTTATATCGAAAATCAACTATTTTCTGTTTGATTTGTTGAAGGTATGTAGGAGTACATCGTATGGGGTGTTTTGCGAAAGACTTCTGCTAATATGGAACATTGAGCCTTCTCACGTATAAATCGCTGTTGTATGCAACACAGTAAATCTTAATTCGATTTTTTTCAATCAAATATACTCGATACAGCTCACTAACATGGATTTCCAGTGTCAGATTCATGGTTTGCATGTATTCACTACAAAATATCCAGAATTTACACTGTCATTGAATGATGTGGAAAATAGCCGAGAACAAAGATTGTGAAACCTCTGGGCATTATTAACTTCAATTGCCATTATACGAGGACTTATATCGAAAAACTTCGATTTTCTGTCTGATTTGTTGAAGGTATGCAGAAATACATCGTACGCCGTATTTTATGAAAGATTCCTGCTAATTTGAAAAATTGGAGGGTGGACAGCATTACTGGACTACTTGCATTTTTTCCTGTTGGAAAATATAAAGTAGACTACTGGATCGTAGTCACCTCCGTCATCGCTGTGTCAACGACAGCACAGGACAGCTAAGGTAGACTACTCGACAGTAGTCTCCTTTAGATTTTCTGCCGAACGCGTATTTTTGCCCTGCATTGCGTGTACAGTTCCACCTAGGCGTCTTTTAAAGCTGTTCTGCGATTGGTTGCTCGAGAGGGCTAGGTCCCGCCCCTCCTCTCTCTGGTGCAATTATTTTAGTCAAAATAAATTATTTTGCAGTTCAATCAATAGTTTGGTATACTTTGAATATCTCTGTGTACTTTAAATATTAAATATAAGAATGCCAGCACTTGTTTTAATTTTAAAACGCTGTTTTAAAAAAATACGCTCGTTCAAACGAGTATATGCAAAAAAAAATTTCTCAGCACAAAATGTGAGGGTTTCAATGCCTTATTCAATTAAAGGTTTGTTGCTTCTGCGTAATGAAGCAACAATTTTTATAGACAAGGTAATTCTATTGTTTACTTAATTTTGTCTGATGCCTTTAAGTACTGTCCTACCGTCGTAAATTTCAGTGATAGTATTTTTAAACCAGAAAAACTTCTTAGATAGTAACTATAGCAATGCTAACACTGGGATCTCAGCGAAAGGAAAACAAATACTGAATCCATTCGTTTCCAAAAATGTTTATACATGCAGAATATAATACAACCCGATTAAATTTTGGAAATTCCTGAACATATAAGTATTTTTTGAATACATCTATTAAGATAAGTAATACAATGATTAAGAAAAACTTTAAAACGTATACCCTGACGCTATTTTAAGGTTCTGGGTTTAAAACAACTCAGAAAGTCTGGTGACAGAAAGAACATCAATGAATCGTTAAAAACAAATATATTGTAGGTTGCATCTTGCATGATTATTCACATTTGAGGTTCGACAAAAAACAATATCCGATTTTATTCAGAGCCTAACAATTGGAAAATAGATTATCATTGCATGTATGAAAATAATTTCTAATGTGCATGTGTGAGTGTGACAAAAAAGTCGAATCGCAAATTTGAACTACCTTTGTATGCATGAAGTCGAAAGGTGCTTGTGTACTACACGGTTAATTTAATCAATGACAACACAGTAACTGATCACGTTGAGAGCGTAAGAGCAGAAATAAATTATCATTGCATCTAATGAACTAATAAAATGGGTATGAAGAACAAATCAATTCGAATTATTTAGTTCGTTATTATTTTCTACTCTCAAAATTTTCAATCTAGGTGTTGAAACCTATAATATACGATCTTCGAAAATGTATTAGTGTTAATGATTGAAAGTGTATTGTTTAGCTAATTCATCGATGAAAATTATATAGAAGGTAATAGTGGAATTTACCATTATTACCTTCAGTTTGTTCCTTAACCATGAAGTTACGTTATTGTTTACGTGTTAAATGTCAAGACTGAAAATAAATAAATAAATGAATCGTTCATTCGTGAGTTGCATAGCGATGGGCTTCGTCATTTGGAAATTTAGCTCGTAAGTGTTAATTTTCAGACGATTTGGACTTTAATTATACTCCGACCCAAAGCTTTGTATCCACGATACGTATCTCTGTGTGTAAAGCAGCAAATGAAACTTAAGTATTTATATCGAAAGTTACTAATGTTTAAAAGTTGGCTATCAATCGTAATCTTAATATACATCATGTGCAACTCACATTTTTACAGCAATGATTTACCTCATTGGTGAGAGATAGAAGTGGAACCAATTTGATGTGACTTGACATTTTTATCGAGAACATTTCTCTGCACTTAATGCAAACAACATACCTAAAATATCTTCATTTACTGTGATGTAATTAACATTTGAAGTTGGGTTTACTTTATTCTGGTCCATACTGTATACAACCGCTAGAAACATAACAAATTCCCACACAAACGCCTCCCAAACACATGCAGCAAACACAACTGATGTGAACATACCCTTAAGACGGAAACAAGCAGACATACTCATACACCACTACACTAGCATTAGCAAGGTACGCACCACAATTGGAGACAAGCACACCCACAGACTCAAACACAAATATCCTCTCAACAACAACACTACACTCGCAAATCCCCAAGCAGTTTCAAACATTATACGCAAACTCAAAAACTCTGCAGCCACAGTCCCTGACTACATCTCACACTACCACCTCAAACACCTAGGACAACACGGGATTAAAACTTTAACAAACATTTCAAACCATTCATACAGCTTCTGTATATTCCCTTCTTTCTGGAAAATCGGAAAAATCATAGCTCTCCTTAAACCAAACAAATCCCCCACAGGCAAAGCCTTATACAGACCAATCACCCTGCTCTGCACACATTCAAAAGCTGTAGAGCGACTCATTCTAAATGTGACAACATCCCACGTACCACTGTCTCCAACACAACACGGATACAGACCACATCATTCTACAACCACGCTTCGCACTAATATTGCACAAAACATGCAAGACAAAATCAACTCACGCAAACCAGCAAAACGAACACTTTTGCTCACTATTGATATCAGCAAACCTTTCGACGCTATCCCCTGATTAAAAAAATATTTAACACTGAACTTCACAATAACATTAAAAGATGGCTTGCCAATTACCTATCAGGTTGACACACATACGTACACTACAATGGCAAGTTTTCAATAGAATACTGCAAGGTTCTGTACTCTCACCCACTTTATTTAACCTTTGCATGCATGACATTCCACAGCCTCCAGAAAACATATACATAGCATCATACGCATACGACATCACGATCACATCCACACACAGCAATATAAACACATGCTTCGAACAAGTACAACATTGCACGGACACCATCACCACATGGATGAACACCAACAGACTAAAAATAGCCCCTACCAAATCCACCGCTACAATATTGAGAAGCCATAATGCAGAAAACAAACACAGACCCACCGTCATTCTATACGATACCACAATACCACACACACATGCCACCAAAATCTTAGGTGATACCTTCAACACCTCCAGGTCTTTCAGCCAACACACAGAGGAAATATGAGAAAAATACACCAATAGACTAAACACGCTTCGCGCACTAACAGGTACCAACTTTGGACAAGACAAAGAAACCATAACCATAATCCACAAACAATACATAAGATCATTCATCTCATACGCCAGCCCAGCTTGGACACTCATAGCATCGAAAGCAAAAATAAACAAACTTCAAACAATACAAAACAAAGCTCTAAGGATCATTACAGGCTCCACATAAACCTCACCCACAGCACACGTACATACAGAAACACAAGTGTTCACCATCCATTAACACCTAGACATGAGAGAAATACAATTCCTAGCCTCCGCTATCAACAACCCATACAGTCCCTGTCTTTACATGTTGTATCCCAGTCCTGCACAAAGAGGAATCATAACCACACCGCACAGATACCACGCAGACCTCCTACACACTCTCCCCTCCATGCTACCAGGGAACACGGGACAGGAAGGAAATCAAAACATCATAAAACACATACACACTACATTCACACACAAAGCACTTGAAGACCGGAAACCAAACACCATTCGAAGACACCCACCCACTCCAATCCACCTTACAGAAAAACACTTAACAGATAAGATAGAGTATGCCTATCCAGACTTAGATGCGGACATCACGTATCACTACAATCATATAAACACAGACTGGACCCATCAACACCAAACATATGTCCCCTCTGTAAAGTTTCCCCACATGACACCGAGCACATGTTGCTGTACTGCCGGGATCTAGCCGTGCAGTGGCAGCAACACGGAATGCACAACAAAAAGGAACTTGCAGAGGAGCACGTTACGGTGGCGTGCTTCTTGCGTGATGCCGGCTTCCTGAGCTGACAGGAGCTGGGGAACGGCAACTACAACAACAACAAAATCCAAAAAATAAATGTCATTTGATTGGAAGTCACAGTCGTTCTAAGATATAATTAGTTATCAGAGACAAAGAACCCACCTCGTGTTGAGCATTGAATATCGAACTTCACTAATGCAATAGCTTACATTTGCCAGAAACATTATTACTAATGAATTTAACTAACATACATACCCAGAACAATTTCTACTAAAAAATCAAAATGAATCACGTCTAGAGTGCCCTTGACTCAATTAGTAACACATCGGCAGTTTTGCTTAGAAAAAAATATAAACATTAACAACCCTCTAATGGCGACATCTATGAGTCAAAAATGGGGTAACTTACAAATTCCGAACGTGTTTCTTGCTTGAATGACGAACATTATTCATTTATGGCAATCATGTACATTATTTTACTGAATGATGCGACTACAGTTACACTTTCTAGTCTCTTGCAAACAATAATAATTGAATTTTACACCACCCACAAAACAGAAGCCGATTAAATTCTCATATAAGTACGTATCATACCTCTCCTTTCGTCAACATTGTGATGTAAATTTTCAAAAGGAAATATCTTTTACCTTCGTACAGTTTCAAAGTTAATACTTTAGGGTACGAAGAGAAGGAAGATGGTGCTTCGTTGAATACTACATCGATAATTAAATTACATATAATACATGAAACAAGTGATAAGAAACATTTTCTCACGTTAAAAGTTACACATTGCTAATTTAAACAAATATGTTCGATGTATGTTCAAAACATTCCAAACAAGTCCAAGAAACGTTCAATTGGCTGCCGTTTACAGGTGACTGATTTTAATATTCTAAATCCATGTAAAACTTATGATGCACTTCAGGGACAAACTGTAGCAAAGTCATTAAATCCTGATATTTCTCTTGGCTGATTTTAACTGATTGAACAGAGGAGTGCAGGTCTGTATCAAAGGTCTCAGTAAGAGATGGAAATTTGATGTACTGAATACTGCCATTTCCATCGGTTTGTCTGAAATGAACTGAGTTATTTTGAAAAACTTTGTACCAGTTCAACTTTAGA
>VCRD01009460.1:0-14651 GCA_006783055.1 Trinorchestia longiramus
CGGGTTTCGAACCCGCACGCAGTCTTTCTGCACAAGCAGAGACCCGATACAGAACACGGGCCGCATACCACTCGACTACGGTGGCTACAAAGGACTGGAGTGGGATTGCAATAAGTGGAAGAAAAAATTGAAAAACTAACAAAAGACTATGGCCTGAACAAATGGAAGCATAGTATGAATGGGAAAACTACTTTAATTTGGTATGCCAGTAAGAATATACCAAGGTTTGAAATGTTTTATGAGGGAAATTTTGGCAGCCAACTCTTGTTTGCCATCAGATGTAAGGCATTAAGTGTGAATAGGCATGCATGGAGGTGGAATGAGGGGAATACAAGGTTGTGTCTGTAGTGTAACAGAGGAGTAGAGGAAACAGTTAAACATCTGGTCTCGGAATGTAGTAAATATGAACATGAGCGAGAGAGCCTCATGGATGTGGTTCATGAGCAGTGTGGAGAAAACAAGTGGAATGCAAGGTATGTTGAAGAGGACTTTGGTATGAGATATCTTGTAGGGCTGGATGAGGAGTGTAACATGACTGTTGTGGATGCAATGAAAGATTTCTTAGTACATGCATGGAATAAGCAACAGTGATGTTGATTAGTCTTTTTTTTCAATGTGACTACCTGCTAAGCATGTGGGGCTGTTTATGACAAACTGGATCTTCCAGTGATGCCCTCACTTGGTTGGTTCACTTGCATGGAATGGCTCAGGGTGGCCCCGGAGGAATTACTTTAGATGACCCTGGCTCATGGGAGAAAAACTCTGGGATGCCACCCTGTTTTATGTGTGTGTGTATTAGAGAGAATTGAAGGCCGTTACAAAGGCCCCAGCCAAACGCTGGCCCTCAAATCTAAGTCTTAAGTCTCTCTCATGGAGTTCAGTTACATCAACTCATGTGTTGTAGTGGGACATACAGATTGTAAAATAAACAAAAACTTGATGTACCATCTGACCTGGGACTATATGGACTAGTTTTTGAAGCCTCACATAACACAACATAGAAGAATAAAATGGTTTCTTAATGCTAGTACGAGTTTTTGTGGTATTCTGAATGAAAGGATAAAACACGTTGTAAAGGAACAGTGGGTAATGGGGGAATAACAGAATGGTTTCTGGAGAGATCTATGGGAGAAGACAATTTGTTTGTGGTAAATGAAATAATTGAAAAAAGAAGTAAAAGAACAAAAAGGTATGTTTGGCATTTCTGGATATTGAGAAGGCTTATGACACAGTAGTCCATTTAAGGTTATTAGGCACCCTGGAAAAAATTAGATTCAGTGAAAAGATAGTGAACATTGTAAAAACTCTGCATGAGAATACATGTGCACTCTACCAGCTGGGAAATTTAGTGACTAGGCAGGTGTGGAGTGAGACAGGGTTGCACCACCAGCTTAATTGACTGGTGAGCAAACTCGGTTGCAATGCAAGAAGACCTAGGTTCGAGGTCTGCTGCCGAGGTGGTCAGTTTGTGTATGACCTTTGCTAGGCTAGAATTACGGCATGGGATTTGGGTAGCAACTGAAAAATGGGCCAAAAGGGTCGTTCCTATCGCCTCATTCTAGTTTTTAGTGTGACTACCAATGTGACTTTTTATCGCTGCTACCCCTTTTTTATGTTAGAGAAGTAAAAAAAATCCAAAAAGTTAGGTTAAAAAATTCTGGATGTGGACAAATGCTGTTCATAGTAGGCATTAAAAATCTCAAATGAGCATGTTTATACTGGCTGATGAGGGTTGTGGGCTATTATGCAGATGCTCACACACCAAAACACTCTTTTTCAACCAATGGAAAAACTGTTTACATATCTTAAAATTAATTGATTTGTATGTAAACTGATATTTTGCATTTGTTTGCTGAGTAGTAGATATTAGGCAATTCTAACATCAATGCTTTGAAAGAATTTAGTACAACTAGTTTAGTTTTATAGTTGAAATACAGGTGCTATGTTATGCTTTGCAATGTTTTGTGACTGCTTCTGACTCTGTGGTATTGCAACAGAATTAATTTTTCCTATGTTTTTTCTCTTTGTTTTACATGGTTGTTATGGTTTGCATTCCCCTTCACCTAAAAAATATTTGTAGTCCCTTGAAACTATTTATATAGTTTCAGATTTATATTATATATTTCAGATTTATATATATATTATATTTCAGATTTATATTAGGTGTAACTCTTCTCACTCATTGAAGACATGCCTGCTGCTCCTCCACCAAGGAGAGTTTGGCTTAAGGTTTTTCAGAATTTGATGAAATCCCTCTCACCTGGCTATGTGAGAGCATCTTCTGTAGGAGGTGGCAAGTATATTGGGGATGACTACATGGGCAACAAGTACTTCGAGAAACCAGCTGGTGAGTGAACTACTTGATGGTGCAGTTACTTTAAGCTGTAGTGTTGTTTTATTCACTTCATTTTTGAAGAGGAAATTATTGACAACAGCCACAATTCATCAATTTAATTTCTGTCACAGCATTTAAGTGTCTGCAGTAGCAGAAAATTGAAAAGAATGTAAGTGTGCATAATATATGATCTTGGAATGAAAATGCTGGAAAATGGAATTTCAGATTACATGAATAAATATCAAGTCTTTGAACCTTTTGAATAATTAAGGTTTTCTAACAGTGTAAGTGAAGTAACTTCAGAGTGAGTATACTATAGAATAGAAAGAAATATCACATGTTTGTTGTATTGAAAGGTTTGTTTGAGTAGGGAGATTTTTGCATGAGCATGAAAGGAAGTTTTTTGTGATAGTATGATTGTTTTGTATATAACAGAAACTTCAGGATTTGGAGTATAGGAGGACAAGCTTTACTGCATTATGAATGCTTTGAAATGATAGGCACAATGAAGTGAGATGTGGGATGAAGGGTACTGGTGCAACAACTATGCTGGAGATTGGATGTAGTGTAGAGCATTAAAGCAGTTTGAGCATGTTTAGAGAATGAATGAGCTGTACCTGTATAGGTAGGTGTTGAAATTAGTTAGGAAAGGATGAGGGGCTAGAGGTACTATGTGAAATGGAAAAAGATGAGTGGAAGTAAAAATAATAGAAATTCATATATGTAAGGAATGTAACTGTGAAGCCTAGACTCTGTAAGGAAGGGATATTTTAGTTCATCTAGATTATTTACAGATATGGAAGTTTTCAAATCTGAACTATAAATAAAATAGCAAAGAGAGCCACTTTTAAGTTAATCATATTGTTATTAGGTTGTTACAAAAATAATGGCCGCTCGATGGTCTGGGGTTTGAAAAGTAATTTTAACACAACTTTTTTAGTTTATTTTCGATGAACCTTGGCATGCATAACAATTAATGTGTTCTCATTAATATTTTGCAACTTCTTTTCAGACAGAACATAATTTTGAAGGATAGAATCCCTCCATGATGAACATGACAAAACATGACCTTCGCCTACTTATGTTGCACTAGTTCAAACTTGGGCACAACGCTTCCGAAGCTTCTGCCAATATCAACCGAGCATGGGGAGAAGAGTCCACAAGGGATCGGACAGTACGAAGGTGGTTCGGGAAATTCCGGAGTGGTGATGAGAGCCTTAAAGATGAAGAGGGTAGAGGACGTTTGGGTAGTCTCGAGAACGAGCAATTGCATGCAGTTTTTGAGCAAAATATACGTCAAAGTGTTAAAGAAATGTCTCAGACACTTGGTGTCAGCATTGCAACAGTCTCGCGCCATTTGAAGATTATTGGAAAGGTGAAAAAGCTCGATAAATGGGTTCCTCATGAGCTCAATGAGAATCAAAAGCTTAGGCGTTTTGAAGTGTGCTCGATGCTCTCTCTGCGCAACACCAACGATCCCTTTCTTGACCGAATTGTCACTTGTGACGAAAAGTGGATCCTTTATGATAGCTGTAAACGATTAGGTCAATGGCTCGATCGTGATGAGCCCCCCAAACACTTCCCAAAGCCAATGTTGCAGCAGAAAAAGATTATGGTGACTGTCTGGTGGTCTGCAATAGGTGTTATTCACTACAATTTTTTGGGAGTCAATGAGACCATTAATGCAGAGAGATACTGCAATAATCTCTCTGTTATGCATGCTCGATTGAGCGAAAAGAGACCGGCATTTGTGAATCGACGTGGTCCAATTCTGCTCCACGATAACGCGCGACCACATGTTGCAAGAATGGCCGTCCAGAAACTCACAGAACTGGGATACGAGACTTTACCACATCCTCCATATTCTCCAGATCTTTCACCTACTGATTATCATTTATTCAAGCACTTAAGCACATTTTTGGATGGTAAAACTTTTAGGTCTAAACAAGAGGTGGAAATGACTTTCAAAGATTTTGTTGCATCACAGCCATTAACTTTTTATCAACAGGGGATAAATAATCTCGTAGTCCGAAGGCAGAGATGCCTAGCTGCACGGGGTTCATATTTTGACCAAGTTTAACATCTCTATTGTTCATTTACCAAGGATTAAATACATGCTTCTGAAATCTGCCATTATTTTTGTAACAACGTAATAGTACAATTGGTGTGATCTTATTGTTGGTTTTTATAAAAATACTAATGGCAGTTAAGAAATTAGTGTCTTTATTTCATAGGAATGCCACAGTCTGCTAGTTAACTTCCCTTAAGTTAGTGTTCTCTTCTATTAAAAATTACTTGATTTATTCTCACTTGCCTGTCTGTAAAATTCTTATATCTTTTTGAAATGACATTACTCCTGTGCTTGTGTTAAAGTCTCATTTTTATTGTGCAGATCCAGAACGTGGTCGAAATATTGCTACCCGTTATTTCGAAGTGGCTGATCATGAAAATTACTGCCAAGAGAATCTACCTTCAGAATGGGATTGTAAGTCTTGTGGTTAGAAAAAGTTTTGTGCATTTATCAGCATCTCACTGTCAATATTCATGATCTTTGGAAACCTGATGATAAATGTTTATTCAATATGTTAAGTCTATACTTAAGAAAATGGCTTTAAATGTTGATTCAAAATTCAGTATGTGTAGCATACTGAATTAAATTTGTGGTTTATTTTGTGAGTGATTTGAATGAAAGAGAAGTATTCAAATTCAAAGGTTTTCTAATAACAAGAATGAAGAACTCACTTACCAAACTTAATTTTTCTGTTATAACTGTGAGGTATCTGCCATGCTTATCCCTGAATGGTAGATGGGTATGAGTCAGTTGAGTTTAAAACTGAAGGAATTCTGAATATTTATCCTCTTTTAGAGAATTGACAAACTGCTATGTTTATTATAAAGCTGTTTCAAAAGCTACTTCAGCTCTTGCTAAATTATGAAAAAATATTTCTGGTTGAATTGATCAGAAAATTCTAAGAAAATGATCTTGCTGACAGTTATTTTGTACACAAAGACAGCAAAGTTGAAATTTGCTAAAAGTTATAATCATGCAGTATCAAATACTTTTAAGCAGCTAATAGTCTACCTGGAGAAGCAGTGCTCATTCTTTAGTATATTTCTTGCCTATGAATAATTGCAGAAATTAGAAATCATTGATTTGAAGGGTGGACAGCACTAGTGGATCGTAATCGCCTCTGTCAGCGCTGTGTTAGCGACAGCACGGGAGTGGGCTACTTGCATTTTTTCCCGTGGTAAATATATTATATTTACCACGGGAAAAAATGCAAGTAGTCCACTAGTGCTGTCCACCCTTCATTTGTCTGCTTGATTAAAATAGCTGGTGTTGTGATCAGCATGGCTACGACATCGGAGGCGACTGCCTCCCACTGAGGAAGAAGTGCAGCGCAATCTTCAGATCGCGCTCATGAAGAAGAAAAATGCTGATGCGCTTGCCATGGTTCGAGGCCAGCCTGTGGCCAGTGAAGCTCCTAAGGTAAAGTACTTGTATTTTCATAATTTGAATGGATTTTATTCTTTACCAAAAATAAAAAGAATTTTGAAATCTACCTTTCATCATTAAAATTGTCTGATATGTTGGACTATCTTAAGTGTTTAACTGCTATGAGTCTCGCTGCTCGCTGCTGGGTATTCTGTGCTGCTATTTGGGTTTCTGGTGGTCTGGCATTGCACCATACTGCAAGATCTGATATTTGTATGCGAGATTTATGTATTTTTTCGTATTTCATTCTCAGTAGTTCTCTTCTAATGTCAGGATATTTTAGTGCTTTTTATATATTAGAGGTACTGCCAAATTCTGTTTTGTTACTTAAAGTTTTCAAAATTACTAGTGAACAGTCATGTCTAAGTGTAATAATTAATGCATTTCTTGACTTCAAGCAACTTGACCATACTAATGTTTTTTAGGAGCTCCATATTTCTGACGTTTCAAAGAACGTAACACTGAGAGGATGAACGTGTTATGAAGAGAATAGTTTAATAACCAGCATACCTTAACAAATTACGTATTGTGTGCAGTATGTGGGTCACAATTTCCCCGTATACAACGAGTACGAATTGAACCCCGGCCAGTACAAACCACCTCCTGGTGACAAGCAACTCCTGGATGACAAGTGAATGCTGCTCGTGCTATCTTCACAAGAACGCATTTCAATGTTTTGTTAGCTAAAAAATTATAGAAGCGAAAGCGTTAAACTGAAGATAATTGTTTAGAGTACAATAGAATAAGGTAATAGAAACGAGCCGTTTGGCCCATTCATGGGTTGCTACCGAAGTCCCATGTCTAAAGTAAAGACATTCTGTCTGAGCCAGCATGTCTAGACAGCATGGCGTGCAGAGTGCAGTTGGCGATGTGCGTCGGCTGTGGAGCTTGTTGCCAGTTCAGTTCACTAGTTTCATGTTGTCCGTTTTTCTCTTCTGTTGTTTATTTGTCTGTTTTGTGTTGTTGTTTTGAAATAATAATTTTGTATGGGTTTAAACACTGAGCGTATCGAACTCCGTTTTTGTAGAATACTAAAAATAAAGATCAGTACATATGGATACCTCAGCTTCATTTTATTTCCGTCCTAGTCTCGACTGTAAAAACGCTGTACTTCATGAATTGAATAGGAGATTATTGTGAGCTAGTCTTTGCATAGCAGTATTGGGGGACAGCCTTTAACTTCATGTGCGGTGAAACAAGTCATTATGGTGGTTCATCAGTTTAGAGCAATTTACCAGTGTCTTTATGTATTAACCAAGTCTTATTTCCTGCTATTAATTCATTCTGAATTTTGTGCAATCAATTTCTTGATAGTATGTTTTGTGATATTTGTTGTGCGTTCTTGGCCGTTTGTACACTTGTGTTGCTGTACTGAGTCCTTGCTGTGAGTTAACATCTTGAAGCAGAGACGAGATCGGTGTCGGCAGAGACGCGCTTTAGGTTAACTTGTAGGTGCTCGAGAATAGAAGATGGCACGTGTTTCTAGTAAACAGTAAGAAACTTAGCTTCTTTATTTAATTTTCTTTCCATTCTACGCACGAAGTCCTATTTCTTGATGCTTCTGCTTAAATGACGATTTATTGATCTGAAAATGTAGTAATATCTGTTTACGACAAAAACAACTGTTAACTATTCAGTGTTTCGTGTGCGCCTAGAGCTAAATTTGCGGCTGGACTTCCGTTGCGTTTAGATGCACCACAAATTAGAAAATTTGAAGTTATGTGTACATATTGTACCTACAGCGTGTAGTTGACTGGTGCTCGTGTGAAGTCAGTCGATGTTGTAAATTGTGTAATTATACTCGACGATTGAGCATGAATAAATGTTTTATTTCCTCATGAGTTTATTCATTGTAGCTGCAAGCTCACCTTGGAAAAACCTAGCAAGTTTTTAGCGTTTAACTCAATGAAACTTCTCTATAATTTTCGTAATTGGGACGTGCTTGGTTTCATGACTCAAAGTATCAGTGAGTATGGGAGTAGTATACTTTTAGTTGTTTGTCCAGTGCGACCAGTGACTGGGCGTCAGATTGTGTTTCTGAACTTTTAGTATTTAAGTCGTGGCAGTCTCCAAGGTTCCGAAATTTTTGTTTTACAGAGTTTTTTTAACGTAAAAATAGTTGAAACTAACTCTTCTTTAAACCTAGAGATCTAACGCTTGTTTGACTACCGATCCCACTTATAAATATTTTCAAGCCCTTGGACTACTGACCTTATTTATGAATGCTCTCAATACTTTGGACTACCGACCTCATTTATGAATGTTTTCGGTATTTTGGACTTCTGATCTTATTCATAAATGTTCTCAACACCTGGGGTTACTGACCTCGTATGAATGTTCTCAGTACTCTAGACTTCCGACCTAGTTTACAAATGTTTTCCTATTTCACCCTTTATTCTGTCCCTGATCGCTGCAGTAATTCTAATTGCTATTTAACATTACAAACCATTCAATATTTTGCTTATTCTATTCATTTTAATTCAGTGCGAAGCATCTTTCACTCCTGACGACTGATCGATTCATTTAACTATTGTACTACATCAACCTCCCATATTATAGCTCTCATGACCTATACTCAGCAGCTTTTGAAATGTTTAATCTTGCTCAAGATTGAACCTCTTTTCTCACATGGTATTATGAGAAAGCCCCAAGAGGGCGCTGGTAATCCAGCGTCAAGGGAAGAGCTCTCCCTGGGATCTCTTTGCTCTTTAAAAGTTTGTAGTTTTTTCGCCTTTTCTTCATTGGATTGGAACCTCTCCGTGACGAAGGATACAAGATGCTGCAGACTTGTGGCCACAAGATCTTTCTACACCCAAACTCGATCTTTTTTCTGTAGGCATAGTGATAATTACAGAAAAAGTCTTTGTGTAACTGAACGTGTATTTCATTAATCCTATATAGGTATGAATTTAGCTTCCAGCAAAGAATGTTATCAATTTTTTCAAGAAGAAATGTTTTTTAACTACCAACATAAACTATCTGAATGTGCTGCTCGACGCCGGGTAAAATTTTAAGATTATCATAAAGTATATTCCATAAAACTGCTACGTTTCTTACTCGGAAAATTGATAGGCTATGTTGTACGTAATATTAGATCTCAAACCCATCTTTTATGAGCAGAATTTGTATTAACCGCTGAAAACTGAAAGACCGTAGCCTATGTGTTGTACTTCTGAATGAAAGTTGCTCCTGGTAGTTGGTTGTAATAACTGGTAGATTCGATAAAATTCGAGTGTCTTTGTAGTGTCTGATAACAGTCTAAGTCGGTTTCGCTTATACACGCTTCATAATAATGAATTAGAATGTAGTGAAGATGAACTCGACTGACCTCTTCCATGATCAGAAGACGCTGTTACCATAAATTATGGACATTATAAATCTGTGTACGTAATTGAGGGCTAAGCCCTGATAAAATTCTTCTATCTAGTGATTTTAGTTGGTTAGCTTCTTGGTCATATTTAGATCAGCGAACCCACTCACAGTAGTGGAGTGCTATTTGCATCTTATATAACATATATTGCCGAATATTAGTTAATTATGTGGTATCAGTAATAGACGTTATATTTATTCCTTTATAAAAGTATGTAATGTGTGAGTGCAGATCGATTAGGTTGCGGTGGAAATGTGCTCACTAATTTGGACAAGAACTCTTCTCTCGTTGATACTGCTAATACTTGAATAACCATCGGCTTGAAAGCCTTTTAAAAACACCTGTGTCTGCAGGTGAACGCTCGTGTTTTTTAACTTTTTGTGGCCTTTGCTCTCCAGTAGGCTTAACACGTTGCCCCCGATTGCCTGACTGGTGTAAATCTTCACTTTGTACGCATAGTCACTAGAAGGATCTGAAAAAATTACAGAACCTAACCTAAGTGCTACAAATACGTACCACTTCGGTGTCAACGTGTTAATATCAAGAATGGTACCTCATGTTTCAGCCTGCAGCGTCAGCCTTGTTTTTCTGTTCTGGATTTAGGTTTTATGTCGTGTATTTAAGCTCTTATTCGCTATTTCGTCCCCAAAATGGTGGGCATGAAAGAAAATTCTCATCCTGTTTTTTGCCCTCCTACCTACAGTCGTCTTGGTAAGTTGTAGTCGCTTTATTTCGTCAGTCGTTTATTTTATGCCTCTGTTCAAAACTGGTGCTTTCGTTATGTTAGATAACGAACCTGATGAAGAATTGCATGAGTCTCATTAACACATTACCTCTCATTAGTGTTGTTCTTTAGTTACTGTCTTGAAATTCTAGTTACGTAAGAGAATTATAATCGGTTGAAAAAATCTTTTGAGCATAATTAATTGCAAAATTATTACGTTGCTAGAAGCCTGCGTTCAAGCACAGGTATTTACCTATGTTTTTTCGGACATAATTAGAAAAATTAACAACAAACTAAATAGCTTTAGCATCTACGTATTGCTTTTAGAGTCGCTTCCTTGAGTTAAATATGCAACTCGACTTAAAAAAAACGGAAATTACCTCTACTGTTTCACACTGCAATGTTTAACGAAATTAATTAATTATTAATTTATTGGACATTTATCTTATCTATCATTTCAACAAATTGTCATGGTTTATTACTATCCTTCGGTACGATTCTTGACCAAATTGCTAGTGCGGAAGACATTTCGTAACTTTTTGTGTGTGTGTTACAGGGGACACTCTACTGAACCCTGCTCCTACACCAGGCTCCACTGCACGCAGGGCTTGCCACACCCTCAGGAGTGAGGCAGAGGGTCAGTGACGTGCGGGTCTAGGCCTTTTCTCAACCTGGTGGGGCCATGAATTTCACTTCAAGTGATGGTTGCATGAAGTTCTAGATTGTCTGATATTTTAGGTTCTAATTCCGATACCTAGGAGGATTTTTAAACCCGACAGAAGTTAAATGTACCGTGTACCTACAGTCTTACTTCCGACTATTAATTCTCCTCCCATCTTTTGAACAGTCATACGTAGGCTTGTCACATCCTTGGTCCTACTACCTCACCTTTTGATTTGTTTTTGTTTATACATCGGTTTGGTTTTTCTTACTGTGTTAGCTTGCTTTGGTCTTATTTCTGGGAGAATCGTTACTTTAAGAGTAGTGCGTGATTTCCGATAAAACAGAATCATTGGGTATTTAATTTCCGAGTGTGGGGCACTTCGAAGGCTTGGCCTGTGTCAGTAAAATAATGAATACCTGCTTCAGTGTTCCAATGGACAATCGTTGGTGCGCAGCAGCATACATTATGATGGTCAAGTGTGTAGGAATACGGTTTGATATTTAATGTGACCTGTGCAGCACTGTATGTGTCGAGGAGCGTGGAGGTGGTGGACGAGGTGCCGTCTGTGCTGCAGCTGTCACGGGACTACGTGTGTGCCAACAAGCCCCTCCTTATCAGAGGAGCGGTTGCCCACTGGCCCGCCATCACTAAGTGGAACTGCTCATATTTTAGGTAAAAAGCAAGCTTCTTGCATTTCACGGTATAGCGTGTAGTTTCAATTTACTGATTTCATTTTGTTCTTGCCAATTATTTTCAGTTTTAATGGGGGTTTTATGTACGCCTTCTCTGTAGGAAAAGGCAGACTTCAAAGGGAGCTTCATAGCTCTGAAAAACCTATTTTTTCTATAGGTTCTAGTACTAGTTTCTCTTGATCATCTTCTGTAAAGGTAGCCGTTTGAGTGAGCTAAACCACCATATATATGTGGGTGTGTGGTGCTGTCAACGAAAAACATCGTTCACGAGGTTTGATGCAATGGAACCAGCTGGGTTGCTGTTAGTTACGAGTGTTATACTCAACCCACTGGCCAGTGAACGCGAGTAAGGGTTGTTAATCTTTTGCTGCTGACTGTTATGTGAACTTTCGCTGAAATGCTGACTTGGCTGAAACAATACTTGCAATTGTTTTTAAATTTTAGTTGAACTCTAGTTTTTTTTACAAATTGGTCTTAATTTTATTTGTAATTCTTGTTCATTTGAGTAACTCCATTTTAATGTGTAGTTAGGTGAGTAATCGCTGAAGTGGTCATGGTCTGCTGTATGTATGGCCCGCTTACCGATCGCTTTGACGAACAGGGATCGCGTAGGTGATGCGTCCGTGAGCGTGTCCGTGACCCCGAGTGGCTACGCAGACGCTCCCAACGATGGCTACTTTGTACTGCCGGAGGAGCGCCAGTTGCCCTTCAGGGAGTTCCTCAGTGTCATGGAGACGCCTCACTCCCAACACGGGGTAACTTCCAGCGCAAGCCCACTGCTTTCTGTAGTGTTACGCTCTGATGTCTTCATCCCGCTGCACTCACAGATTTACGTATAGAGTTGTTTACTACTAGTGAAAGCTTGGTTAACGTGCTTATTTTTATACTACACAACAGAATTTAGATAATTTTGTACGAGTTGCCGATCAACCTCATTAACAGAGATTTTGTTTGTTAACGGAACGAAAAATAAGCTCGTAAGTGCCAAAATCTTTCTATTCCAACGCTGATGTTTAAAGGCGTAAATAAACTGTAAACGCTCTTGCACCACAGGTAATAATTTTTGATGCAAATTTTATTCAAGAAACAAAAGTAAAAGCCATGAGTCAGGTAGGAGCCTGTCCAGTTCTCTTTAGTGTTGCTTCGTTGGAGACGTGACACTTTTAAACAAAGTTTTGAGTTTAGAAATGATACTTACTTGAAGACATGAAAAACATTGAATCATTATTCAAACTTCAGAAATTTGTGATTAAATGCTGGTTTATCTTTTGATTAGGGATGTGATTTTATCGTCCTTTTCCACGTTTATTGTGGGTTAGAAAATGCACGATTATCACTCTGGACGAAGCATTGTGTACTAGGAGTTCTAATGTACCTCAGGTGGTGAGGTGCAACTAATTGTTCCTCATATATTTCAATACATAATGTAACATCGGACTTGTGACATACAAGAATAAATTATTCTGAAGCGTGAGCTCTGCTGACATCAGCATATGCTATGGAAAAACTCACCAAATATTGTACTGAGGCTTCTGAATTATTTGTTAGAGCTCCATAAACCCGTGTCTATCAGACTTCTGTAGCTTAATTAATTCTAGAGACGTCTTTGAAGTTAACTTAGTGGCATGCCTCATTTTACTTTACAGTTCAAGTGTATGCACTGCAGCTGTTTTATCTTGTCCCCTTAAGGTCTGGTACGTGCAGAAGCAGAACAGCAACCTGACGGAGGAGTTCAGTGCCCTGCTGGGGGACTTGGAACCTGGGGACGGCCGCCACGTGTCCTGGTTCTCAGAAGCGCTCGGCAAGCGGCCTGATGCCGTCAACTTCTGGATGGGCGACGGTCGAGCCGTCACCTCCAGTGAGTCTCAGCCACTCTGTGTGGTGTGCTGTTCCCTCAGTAGTGGTCGAGCTCAAGCTTAGTGTTTTTGGCAAGGGTAAATTTCAGTAAAATTGTTTGCACCTTTAAATGTTGTATAGCCGTCTCATGTCTCGTTGTACAAATTAGAAGTAATAATTTAAAGACAGGTCCTCGATTCTAATGGAAAACGAATTCTCCACTTCAATTTCCCACATCAGTGTCTTGATGCATTATTGTTCTTTTCTCTTTCAAAACGGGAAAATCATAAATATATTCATATTTAACTTCATTATTTATAGATATAGTGAATTTCTAGCTATCTGAAAAAATACCAAGTTTCTTCTAGATTTCCCTTGTCCATTCCAGTAAACTAGTGTTTACTCTTCATTCTCGCCTACTATTTCCGCTCACACCTGAGAGAATCTATGTATGATGTTTACATTACACTTACGTAGAATGTTATATTCGAATTACTTTCGTATGAGTACTATTTACTTTCTATTTCAACTTACGCACATGATTCTGATTGATTTTTATGGTAGTCCACGCCTTAGTTCATATATTGAGTATTCATGGTAGAAACTATGAGTGTAGAAATGATTTATCAATTACTGTCCTGAACAAATCAGCGGACACAGCTAATGGTTGAATACTTAATTTTATCTTTTAAATTAAATTAGAAGAATCAGGTCGTGTGGCTTTAATCAACCTCAATACTACCTTGTTATGCAGCGTATAGGCTAAGACTGTTAATTTCAGTTAGACTACCATCACTTGATTACTGTTGTTTGTGAATAAATATTTTTGCTGGAGGCTCCTTCGGTTCAACTAAGCTGATTTGTACTTGATTTAAACTGATTTGTACGTGGCAGTGCACAAGGACCCGTACGAGAACATTTACTGCGTCATCAGCGGCTACAAGGACTTCTTGTTGCTGCCACCCAGCGACGCTCCTTGGGTGCCCTACAGACGCTACCCGGTGGCTTCTTACCAGTTCTCGCCACCTGACCTGCGTGAAAGTAGAGGTACTTTGAACCCACATACAAATTCTTCAGAAGCTTTCGTATCCGGAAACTCCAGTGATGACACTCGTCCAACTCAACGTGAGGGTGTGCATGATGTGACTGAGAATACGCAGAAACTCGTACACTCGGGAACCAATAAATCCAATCCAAAGACTTCGAATACAAAGTCGTTATGCCTTTGCTGCTCAAAAACTCCTGCCAGTGACAACGTGGAGACCATACGAACTGTCGTGTCTGCTGAGCCGAATAAATCTGCATCAAGTACAAAATCTAATGAGCAGTGTTTGGTAGTTGACGGAAACTCAATCGGTTGTCAGAGCACGAGTTCTCTTGGTAGCATTTCATCGTTACATTCAAAAGACAACGTGAAAGGAACTGTAATTACTGAGTCTAACGATAACGTTTTATGCGGAGGTTGTCTTCATTTCAGTATTGAGCCCTCAAACCCTTCTCTGACTGTGCCGTGGGTGGCTATTGACCCGCTCTG
>VCRD01009462.1:0-10407 GCA_006783055.1 Trinorchestia longiramus
TGTGCGTGTGTATTGGAGGGAATTGAAGGCCGTTACAAAGGCCCCAGCCAAACGCTGGCCCTCGATCTAAGTCTAAGTCTAAGCAAATACACAACCTGTTTTAATTTTAGCTATCACTGAAGCCTAGTGGTTTGCGATCTCTGTTCCATATGTCCATTGTTTTAGGGGTTCGAATCACCACGCAGCCCTTGAATTTTATTTTGTTTGATGCAGGGACCAGGTAGGCTACCTGACTGACTTAAAAAATATTTATACCAACTTCCTGAACATCACAACTTGTCCCTACGAGCCTCTACCTCCAGCTCATCTAGCGTCCCTACGAGCCTCTACCTCACGCCACAACATGGACGGGAACAGTCGCTGGAAGCATGATCACTAGTCTTAAGATGCTAGCAGCAAGAATTGAAAACCCATTGTAGATTTCATGTATACCGGAATGGAATAACATTTCTTTCATTACACTTTTTCACATAAAAATGAAATACCGACACTGCTTCACGTATAGACTTCGGGTTGAAAATGCATCCAGTTCTCCTTGAATTATGCAACAACATATTTCAGGCTAGATTACCAAAAAATGTACTACTGCCACGAAGCTCATAAAATGATCATGTATGATACGGTACTTAACACAGTAGTCAACCGCAATACCGAAGCACATTACTCGTACTCATACGGCACGAATGACAACACACCTCGTCTTACACACGTTTTCAGCATTGCCAACCTTACCGCAACACATAAGTAATTCCAACATGTCACAAGTAAAATATTTTACCATTTTGCTATGGAAAACAAATAACTATGGAAATATAACCTCACTGCTAAAATTAAATCATGTACATTATCATACTCAAGAACATTTTCATTAGTTTTTCGGTAAATTAAACACGCCAAATCTTTTGAATTGTTATCTATAATTTTTTAGACACCTAAAATTGAATTATTCATGATACAACTTCATAGTTTTCAGCTACTTATATCTGTAACTGCGCTATTGATTATAATAGACGGACCAATCTCTTCATTTTGATTCGTACCCTAAAATACTATCATTTAACAAGAAATCTTAAATTCGCATATATTGAAGCTACTCAATATTAATTGACATATCCTGGTGACCAACAGATCAAGTATGCTACAACTGGAGTGATTTTAGAAAATATCCCATTGCACACACGTTATTGAATTATAACCTGTGTTTATTCAAGTCACTTCCTATACACTTACTAATTCAAAATATTTATCTAAATTGGTATAATACAGTTATGAACTAAATCACAACACAAACTTACATCATTCCAACAAAACCACTGTGGACGCCGGCGACCACGAAGGAGCACATCAATCGTCACCTCACTGGACAATGACAAACGATCAAAGAAACCTCTATTCTCCACGATTAAATCAACATCACCTCCATAACAGCGGAAAACCCACTAAACATACATTGCTGTTGACGTATTTCTCTTGGATGATATATATATATACTAGTCTACATATACACATCAATAAACATTAAAACAAACTTTAAGTACCTTTCTTGACGTACACCACGACAGTGGTGGAGTGATGAACATTCTTGCTTACGATGTGGGAGACCAGGGTTCAAAACCTGTCACCAGCTTAGTCTGTTTCTGCTTGATCATTGGTTGACGAGATATACGTCATGCCTTCTGCGACGCAAAACGCCTGAAGTAAAACTAGACAATTAAACTTATTGAAGATCCGCTGTGAGCCTCTACTGCAAGTTGCAACACAGAGAACAGGAGCAGTCGTTGGGAGCATCATCGCTAATTGTAAAGTGTTAGCGTAAGACTTGAAAATTCAATGTATGCTTAAAACATATGTACTTGATTGGAATATGGTTTCCTTTCTTTCCTTTGCTCACAGCCTTAGATTTACCAACTGAAAGATCAGGATATCAGTAACAATTTAATTTTAGAGTAGGTAATTATAATTATGTTCCTGGTCAAACAGATGCAGGTTCAATAAAAGCAGTTTCATCAGTGATGCAGGGTATTAATTTTTCTCATGCGACGAGAATTTCCAGCACCTCGCCCCGACCTATGATGCTTGGACCTGAACTATGCCAGCTTTAAATCTAAAGTCTTGAGGGCATTAGACGTACCAGACATGGACTCACGAATCTGTGATTCTAGGGCCTCTAATTGAACCCTTAGCCTTACTAGACACGAAGTCTGGCTTCAGTAAAAAGTTCCAAAACACAGCTCAACATATTTCCTATTGTCATCGACAAGCCTAGAAGAAATAATGCACAATGTGAGAGCTTTGAGCACTATTAAAATAAATGTAGCATTGGATGAGGTTAAATGGCATTAGACCACCTGGTACCAGTCTTTATTGGCTATGCGGTGCCACATCGGTGGAATGATAAGCGGCTTTAACTTGTGATTTACAAGCCCTTATCACCGAACAGCCCCCAAATTTCTCCTGCTTGTGACGCTAGAGACCAGGAAGACTAAATAATCATCAAGCTCAACTCAACCATTAATCAACTCAACACCGCTGGGAGCAGCATCACTAGTCTTAAGGTGTTAGCATAAGGAATTGAAAACCCGATGCTAATATATGTATGTACTGTATACTATACTAGAAATAAAGTTTGTGTTGCCTGGTACGAAAAGAGGGGGGGGGCGAAAAATTGGAATTATTAAGCTCTTGAGTCTTGATGAGGCAAATAAAGATACACCAAGCCAGGCTTCAGGCTTACAAGTTATTGATGTTCTTTCTTCACAAAACTAAGGTCAGGAGATTTCAGTTCAATGACTGGCTTTGTATACTTCAAGCTGATACAATTGCCTGGGTATCAACTATTTACCTACAGAAGTTTCCACTTATATTTATCTATAAAAAACAACTGTTTTTACCGACGGTGGTCAAAAATTTATAAAAATACCGTCACTTATAATAAACAGCTGTAAATTCCCTCAGTTTTTGATCAGAGCACTTAAGTTACAGATATAAAAGAAACGTGACACATTCCCCCGTTGCTTCAAACTTAGATGTAAAAGTCAAGCCAAACGAGATACAAATCATTGATGAAATAAAAAATCAAATTTACTTTATTCTGACACATCCAAAAGTGCAGCGTCAATTCACAGTACATGGGATCAGTTTTTCAATTCTTAACGCTAGCATCTCAAGATTAATGATGACGTTACTGTAAAATCATGACGAAATTTGTACTCGTTTCATAACAGGTGATATATTTATTATATACATAATGTATCATATACTAATTACGATACATCAATTTTGCTGCATACATAGCTACCTATTTGCAGTAGAAAATTTATTACCACAGGCGCTTCGAAGTCCAGCATTAGCAAGAATATTTACAGGTAAGAACTCTGTAAACTTGTTAAGGGTGTCACATACTCCATATTTTGGACGCTCTCATATGAAACAAGAACAATAAACAACCCAGCAGCAGCAACACATCCCGCAGCCTTAGCTCTATTCCCAATGCGTGTTCCATTCTTACTGTAGGATCAGTCATCTTTAATAATATCATTATCACAGTTGTGATGATGGTTGAATAATATTTAACTTGTTTAACAATAGGAGCAATTATAGCAGTGGTGCACAGGATTAAGAACCATTCTTTGTCTGATTTTTGGGTCACTCATCATTTACAATTGGGAGTACATACCCGACTTTTCCTCAGAGGGAGTAGGAATCCGACTGCTACATGGAAATTAAACTATGCTGTAGTCGTACATTCAATCTTTTTAAGTACATACATAAAAATCAGCATCCGATGACATAAATATCTAATCAGAATATCAACAAACAGAATCATAGATTTTATCTATAGGCATAACAATGAATGGAAACATATAAAAATACATCTCCCTGACGCAATGTACAAGCACATGACAACTGCAATCCTAAAGTCATCACTTAATATTTAACCCCTTCCCCGGCAGAAACGTGTATACACGTTTTCACAAAATGTTCAAAAAGTAATGCAATGTTGTATTTTCAAAATATAAAGGTAACCACAAAAATGGGAAGAAAAAATAATTATAAACTGTTTTCATAACCAGCATCAAAAATACTATATAGAACCAAAATAAAAAATTAGTCTGAAAAAGAAACGTTTTTAACAAAAAAATTGTTGGGGAAGGGGTTAAAGTACATGAGTGAAGAAGTACTTTGCAGAGACTCCAAGCATTTTGCTCCTGGGTCACGCTACTGAAGGAGGCGCAGACGGGGGCTCCTTCAGGGGCGTCTCGGCAGCTGTGCTCGCTCGTTGTCGCTGCACGTAGAACTGACAGTAGCTCACGAACCTGGGTAGTGCGGAGCAAATCTCATTTTCAGAATTATCAACACTATATAATAAAACGCCAGGTGTCTCCTTCAATAAATAACTGCATATATATTTTTGTGCGTAATTTCTCCTGTTATCACAATGGGAATCTCCCTTAAATACTGGTAGTTAAATCCGTAGACTTTCAGGTACATATATTTTTAACCGTTAGAGGTAAATCCGTAGACTTTCCGATTGGATCTCAGAATCTGTTGCTTCAAGTTCTTCCTTCAAATACATATTAAAAACCGTTATTTTTAACGGGCATACACACTAGTACAATAGAATAAGGCAATAGAAATGAGCTGTTTGGCCTATTCTTGGGTTGATACCCAAATCCCACGCCGTCTAAAGTGAGGGCATCAATCACGCACGTACATCTTCATATCGTAAGTCATTAGACTTTTCATGGTTCTGTACGTTAGAGTTCACTGAAACCTCGTTATTTCCACCATTGTTATTTCCATGATTTGCTTTTTTTTAGAGTTGTTTGGACATTTTTTCAGTACTGCCTCGTTATTGTCGCGATTTCATTGAAGTTTAGAATAGAATAAGGCAATAGGAACGAGCCGTTTGGCCCATTCTTGGTTCAATACCGAAGTCCCATGCCGCACACCCCTTCATGTATAAACTATCCAAATATTAACTGATGGCAAATAACGTGACTTGAGTGTAACTCGCAATTCACACTAAAACATTAATGAATGAAACATTATATTATTCCGCTAACACACATGAAGGTTCAGTACCGGGAGCATAGCTTCCTGGTCTAAGAAAATAGAGTTTACTAACTGAAAACGCCTGCTTTTTTCAACCCTGAATTTTTTTTTCATTCAAACAATATCGGAAAAGAGATGGTCTAAGTTTAATCGATGTAGCTCAGACAACTACAAATTTCAAATAATCCAATACTAATTTTAACACAAGGTTAAAAAAATCGATTTACTTGCAACAAGTTTCCACAGAATTGTTTCACTTGAAATTAAGCTCAGCAACTTAAAAATCATCAAGTTGTTGAATTGTCGTACTTGTTTTAAGCTTAAACTTCAGTGTCCCATGATGCTTCATCAGCAACACCTGACGCACCCCAGCAACACCTGACACACCCCAGCACCACCTGACGCACCCCAGCACCACCTGACGCACCCCAGCAACACCTGACACACCCCAGCAACACCTGACACACCCCAGCACCACCTGACGCACCCCAGCAACACCTGACACACCCCAGCACCACCTGACGCACCCCATGAAGACGAAGCAGAAGGAGAGGATGACGAGGTAGCCGAACGTGTCGACGCGCGGCCAGATGATGAGCAGCACTGAACGCAGTAAATCAAAGAACATGTTGAGGGCACTCTGCACACCCCCCAATGCCCCCCTCTCCTGGGGGGCCACTAACTCCTGCATGCTCTGCACCACGGCCAGGTCTGCTGTCCAGAGTCCTGATAGAGTAAATAGTCGAATTAATCAAGCGTGCTTTCATACTACAATACAATGATCAATTGGAGGTTTTCTCAATGATCGAACAGGGATATCTAAACCATGATCAGAAATTTTAACTGGGCTGTAATAAAATCAAGCATGATTTTTTTAATTTTGACAGCTGTAATATCTTATTTTTTTCAGCCACCTCATCACAGACAACACTACTTTTATCAAAATACCTCTACAGTGAAAGCTCTAATACAAACAGCTCTGTATACGAAAAATTCAAGATACGAAGAAAGTATGAGCGATAAATTCTGCTCTAAATACGATCATTGGCTTGCGTAACAAGCCACGAGCCAGGCTGTGGGGACACATGACACGTGTTTCCTGATCCGCCTCGACCCGGACTCACCCCTTGTGAATCAATGTCCCTTTTTCTCTCGTAGCGTGTTGATCTACGCGTTTGTGATTATTTTTTTTTTGGATTTAGAAAGGAAGTTTGTTCGAGATACGAGAAATTCGCTATACGAGCTCAGTGCTGAAACGAATTAAACTTGTATCTCGAGGTTCCACCATATTAAATTGCGACACCAAACTAATACGATAAAATTTTTGGTGATTATTGAATGTTACCTGCCGACACGGAACGGAGCTCACCGTATCGTGATATGATGATACCAGTGAGGAGGAGCGCCACGGAGCAGTAGCTCTCCTCACCAGAGTCGGCGGGCAACTGACTACTGCTGCTGGTGCGGTTGCTAACATTATGATGAAAAGAACTCAAATTTGAGGGTAGAAGAGGAGTGTCGGCCAGCATGGTAGTATTGAGAAAACTGCTCTCGTTGTCTGGAGATCCTGTGGGGAAATGCTGCTTAAAATTATGCTATAAAACTTCAATAGAAATGAAATCCGCCTTTGAGGCAGCAGTTAAAACCTTAAGTGAAGAGATCAAAACCGTCGGCCTCATGTCACGATGTAAGGAAAGTATATTTTTCCATGCTGGCGAGCTAAGAGTTTTAAGTCTGACTTTGTCATTTTTTGCTGTAAGAATTTCCCTTTAAAACAGTGTGTCTTTCCAATTAGCACACAAATGCCAAGCTGTACCAATAATTATGAATAAACAGTGGAAAATCTATATAAATCAATCAATGAACAAACAAATGAATAAATAAAGAAATAATAATTACTTATAATGCCTCAATACTCTCTCTCGTATCTGGGGTATGTAAGTGTGCAAACAAGATGGATTTATGAATTAACTTACGTGATTGAGGTGCATGTGCGTGATTGATGTCTTTACTTCAGACAGCATGGGACTTGGTTAGTAGACCAAGAATGGGCCAAACGGCTCATTTCTATTGCCTTATTCTACTCTATTCTAATACTCCTCAGCAAGAATGATTTTTATTCTTTTGTGCCGTTCACACTCAGACAAAACTGATTGATTTAATTGATTGATTGAACGTTCAATGCAATGAAAGTCCTTGCGGCTGCTGCTGGTGGTGATGAGAGTGGTGGTGGTGGTGGTGGTGGTGTAGTTTGTAGGTTATGGTGTTATACCTTGCAGGTGGTGGTGACATGTTCTGCAGATGGTGACACACCTGGCAGCTGGCGATGACACACCTGGCAGCTGGGTGGAAGCGAGGTAGAAGAGAGAACCAGGGGCAAACACAGATGCCACACACAAGGTAAGGGAAGCAGTAAGCCAACCAAACCCCAACACCCCCACACGCTCCACACCCATCTGTGGGGGAGGGAGATATTAGGTTCATTAACTCAAACCTATTTTGATCTATCACTGCAGTGACTCCCAAGCACACGTCAATTTGGATTCACTATACCTTGCACTGTCCTAGTCACTCATATGTTACGGCAACAAAACTTCCTTTTTACGAAAGGAACTTTCTTTGAAAAAAGGAAGTTATGTTGCCATACCCTGTAGAATACACTCTCACATTCCAGCTTAAAGGACCTCACTTTAAACATGACCTCTTCGCACATATGACATGTGTACCACCACACTTGAAAGGGTTAACAAACTTCGGAAAGAACGGACAATATTTATGGCCGGACACAGGTGCAGCAACACCAGACCAAATCCGGTGTTGGTGCACTAAACAAATTAAATTTACTGTATTATAGTGCATATTCAAAGTGTACAGGTATCTTAAACTATCAGACTACGTAGTGAGCGTGATTGAAAATACAGAACTCTATTATTCGTTTTTCTTTTGTAATGAAATTATAGATATTTGTCCCTATAGAGTGGGGTTAGTAACGCCCAACAATCAGCCATAACAGAATAGGTCCCCGTTTAGTGTGTGGGATAGAGGTCTGAGGGAACACAGAACCTGGTCATCTTTGGATGACAACGTAGTCATAAAGTAATTGCTGCAGTACATAACGTAGTCATAAAGTAATTGTTGTAGTACATAACGTAGTCATAAAGTAATTGCTGCAGTACATAACGTAGTCATAAAGTAATTGCTGCAGTACATAACGTAGTCATAAAGTAATTGCTGCAGTACATAACGTAGTCATAAAGTAATTGTTGTAGTACATAACGTAGTCATAAAGTAATTGCTGCAGTACATAACGTAGTCATAAAGTAATTGCTGCAGTACATAACGTAGTCATAAAGTAATTGTTGTAGTACATAACGTAGTCATAAAGTAATTGCTGCAGTACATAACGTAGTCATAAAGTAATTGTTGTAGTACACAACGCAGTCACAAAATAATAACTGCAGTAGTAAGCATAAAGCACAAGTGACCCACCAGGCGCCGGAGTAGAGGGAACAGCACGGACCCAGCCAGCCCTGGTAGGGAAGACACTGACGTGAAGATCCCCAGCAGCGCCTCATTCAGGCCTGCCTCGTACAGGTACGCTGGAGGGCCACAGAAGTGTTACTGACAGTGGAGGGCTGTGATACAAGGGGGCAAGTTTAGTGATCATGTTGTGGTTGTCTTTATTAGGACACCTGGGCTGTCAACACTAGACGCGTTTGAAGTACTTCTTAAGTTTTCTTACACGTTTACAAGTAATTCTTTCATGACAGCAACTTGTGACCTAAAAAGCCTAAGCCCTCTAGGACGGACCAGGTACCCTATGGCAGTGATACTCAGAGTGGTGGTCCGTGGACCGGTGCCGGTACACAAGCCATCCGCTGCCGGTACGTGACCAGTTTTCAGAAAAGATCAGAATTTCAGTAATTTCGCCTTATGCGCTGTAGTTGAGTGTACTGAAGAGTTCAACTTTTACTATGTTCATTATATCCATATGTTGTTTCTGGTATGAATTAATATTACTAAGAAATATTATCGGTCCCTGACACATTGGAAGTCACCCCTGGAGTAGTTATCAAAAGCAAGCACGGTCATGTAGAGGAAGGCGAGACCGAGGCCTGCAGGGCGGACCTGGTGGGTCATGTAGACGCCCCACGTAACCCACACCTCCCCCACCTTCTGCCTCCCCCACTGCAGGGGACTGTGCACTCCACTGCCCGTGCTGGGCGTCGTCTGTAACATGGTTCACTGGATGGAGAAATGGGCAGTGCTGTACGTAGGGCAGAAGTTAGTTTTTCTCATGGACTGAATTTTTCCGAAAATCAATTTTTTTGGCCAGAAATGCCAGTCTTGTAAGCGCCAGATAGACAGGATTTAAAAGGTGGCTTTTTGTCTGAATATCAACTATTATTGTAAATATCATAAGCTCTCTCACTTGGCACTGGAGTCATTAATTTCAACTTCAGCGTTTGTAAAAAACTTCCGAGTGTTGTAAATGATGCATTAAATGTTTGTTTTTCTACTCAACCCAATTAATAATTACGGTAGGGAAGAGTCAAATCGTCTGCGCCCTCCAATTTTCAGAATTGTTAATCTATTTCTCAGTTCAAAAAGTTCATGCTTCTCTCAGTGCGCATTCAGATAATTTATGTATTATTGCTGAGATTTAATGTACGCACATTTCATGCAGTCACATGAACGTTCTAATTCTTTTCTAAACTTTCAGCCTTAAGAACTTTGTTAACGGTTTTTACGGGGTGAAATTCTTAAAAAGTTCCTATTCATTAAGCAACTTCTACTCACAAAAAGGACATTGTCTTCAGTAAAATTATTAGCAACTTCTTGAGAATTTGCAACGAACTTAAACAAAAAATTCCAACATTCCTTAGACGACTGTGTCACCTGAACATTTTCCTTGGGTTTGTGCAGCTGCGGGCAGAGCTGCCACACACGTGCGTAGAGGACGGCCTCCAGGGCAAGACTGACTATGTTCCAGACAACCACCACAGCAGCACCAGCACTCACACTCAGCACCACCATCAGGTAACCAGCAGCTGCAGGGCTCAGTACCTCGGTGCTAAGGTCTATGGCGCGGATCACAGAGTTTGACCCTAGAATAAATGGTGAAGTTAGGCTTAAAAAATCCATCACGGGTGTTTTTGTGATATTTAGACTTCAAGGCTTACATGGTAGTGCGTTGAATATCTAGACGACAATAATTAGAATATTTAACTCAGTAATTAGTACACACAACCCCACGTGTACCAAAAGAGTACACACAACCCCACGTATACCAGGACAGGAGTACACACAACCCCACGTGTACCAGGACAGGAGTACACACAACCCCACGTG